>JASDQU010102596.1:197044-279662 GCA_032191745.1 Picea mariana | reverse complement strand
ATTTTATTTATGTCGGCTTTAGGCCATTAGTTGTAATTATACCTCCTAGTCTCCTATATATACCAAGGAGACATTTTCATTTTGAATAATCTTGTACTTGAACATTTAAGTGGGGTAAAAGGAGGTTTCCCCCTCGAAGAGGCTTATTATCTAAAATTATCTCTTTTTCAAGGCGTTGAGTACTTTTTCTGAGGTTTTTCTATGCTATATTGATATTTAGTTCTTAACAGGACTTCGACATTGAATGTATTCTCAATGAATAAACACAAGTGAACATTATTCCAAAAAGAAATTGGGAAGCTATAGGGAAGCCTGCCATGATTCCTTCATTGAGAGGAATAGGACTATTAAGAGAAAAGTTGATGATGTTATGTGGAAAACTTGCTCAGATACCTATGACAGTCAATGGAACTTCGACAAAAGAAGACTTTGATATTATCAAATTCATTGAGGACAACACCCCATTTACTATGCTACTCAAAAAACCTTGGATTGAAAGAGATCAAGCCAGAAAGAAGGAAGAAGAAGAGGTTTTAGAACATCAGAGACAACAGTTAAAATATTTCATGACTAAAAGGATCTCACAGTTAATAAAAGAACAGGAGAACCACTTGAAGCCATTTGACACTAGAAGCCCAGATGTCGAGGCCAAATCTACACAAAAGGATGAAATTTCTACCCTAGACAAAGAAGAAATGATATTCATAAACCCTAGGAAAGAATCTCACCAGAACGAAGTGACTATGTCCAAGGAAAATAAGAATCAAAATGAGAAGAGAATCACCGAGACGAAGCTCACTAGAAAGAAGGCTAGAAATATAAGTAAGAAGAAGGATAAGATTGAAAAATTATAGAAGATCCCAGAGGGTACCTCACAGCAAGACACTTTGCAGAATTGGAGCTTCGTCGGGATATCAGAATAGTGACATATGCCACATTGTCGAGGTGAAGTAATATAGCCATTGGAAGACAATATAATTGTTCAACTGCCGCTCCGAACGGGTCCGAAAGAATTTATGGCTCGCCACTAGACCGTAAGACCGCGCCATAATGGACAGAACATAAGTTAATGCAACCTCATACTCGTTGCAAGCAGACCGTTGCAAAGTTTCCCTACTTAGTCCGTCGCATCATGCACCAAGAATAACTTTTACTAAGTGAAAATTTGAGCTCGAAACCTGAGATTACTTCACCCTGTGATCATTTCCTTGTTCCCATACTGTTCACTGTAGTCTCTGAATTCATTTCACACGTGAGCTAGTTGGCCCAAGCTTGTATGTCGGACAAGCTCAACGCTGCTGAGAAAGTAGTTGAAGAAGTTTTGATTGAATCAATTATTGAGAGAGTCATGTCAGAGTTAGGATTATCTACAGGAGTCCAAGCATCATCAACGAGAGGACCCCGGGCCTCTGCTTCCACTGCTCACGCCGGTCCATCCCAGCCGACCGATGAGAAACGGACCAAGCACACGGATGAAATTACAAATTCCAAGCTTATCCCATGCATTCTACCTACTTACTTACCACCTCTAAGCAGTTCCATCAACTGTGACAGTGTACCTTATGACTTCGAGTACACTTTGATCACCGCATACCGTCTAAAAGGGGTACGTGCAGTTTGTGCTGACCAGGATAAGCTCGCAGCACTGAAATTTAGTGATTTTAACCTTGGAGATCGTAAAGTTTACAGCATGTTAGCCCCACATAAGTACTTAACCAGGACCAAAGGAAAGAATTCTAAGATTGTCCCACAGTCATGGACCCAGAACCTCACACAGTCCACACTGCTTAATGTAATGAATATCCCGCACTTTGGAAGACACCAGGAAGTCAACAAATGCGTCAAGTTGTTGTTGTCCTACTACCACGGAGGATACTTATGGTTGGATCATCACATCACTGTGGGTGTAACCTTGATCAATCAGATCACAGGCCTTAGTATGCAAGGCCCTGACCCACATAAGTTTTACCCTGGAAATACCTTAGATCGAGCACTAGCACAGAGGATAAAAGAAACTTATGGCAATGTTGAGAAAGGCACGCGAGGCTACAAGGTAGCCTCTATCTAGAGTGGTGCAGTGCGCCTTGCCTATCAGCTGATCGCAGGCAAGATAGTTCACAAGAACAGACCAACACAAGTGACTGGATTCATAGTCAACCTTGCAGGGAAGTGCGCTGAGGGACTACAGATGAAATGGGCGAAGTACCTTGTAAACCAGCTAGAGCTTGATTGTAGAGAAGCAAAAGACCAAGGGTACGAGTTCCACTTTATTTGGTTGCTCATACTAATCGCTTTCATCGCCTGGGAACTACTAGAAGGTGCCACTTTTCCGGAGATCGAATTCTTCGAACCATTGGCCGTGAATTTTTGTACGTTGTGATACTCCAGCGACATGAACAAGCAGTGGTAGTCTAATGTCGTTTTCCATACCTATTACAACCAATTGAAGAATGTAATCCAGTCTACACTGTGCCTCACCCCAAACACACTTCATAGGTTTAGATCTTTGATAAAATTCAGCACAGACCACCACTTCACCTATATCATAGCACGCGCTGATGAGAAAAAACAGTAGCTCCAGTCGTACTACAAGTTGACAGAAGAATACTTGGAGCAGATTACCAAGGAATGGTCGGTGGATCTCCTTGTTGCAGTGGACCCCACAGAAATGTCCGACGTGAAAAGCGCTAAAGCTATGTTGGATACACCTGGACCAAGAAAAACTAAGAAGGATGATGAAGTTCAATATGTCCATAGAACATCCATGAAGACTACTTCGATCTCACTTGTGCAGGGAGGTGATGGTGAAGAACTAGGTGACACAAAAGTTGAGAAAAACAAAGGCGAGGTTACTCTACCTAGAGAGGAGGAGGATCCCACTAAGAAAAGGAAGATTACCCCACCAAATCCCTCATCCCCAAAAAAAAAGAAGGCCACCCAGACTACGTTTAAGACTACCCTCACACCAGACGACTTCGACTTCTTAATCATTGTTTTGAATGATGCCTCACTAGAGATCACAGAAAAGCAAGAAGTGAAGCAGGAGGAGGTATTCAGTCGAATCAAGGGAGAACTTCAAGAAGTGCAGCAAGCACTCCATTCTAGTCGAGCAGTTTCTACTGCGCCCTTGACAATTGGAACAACAGGAATAGGCAATGAGCCCACCCAATTACACCAAATCGTCGAGAAAGTCAAACCCACCTTCTACGAGCTCAAGAAGACACAACGCAAGCCACCTAGGCTTTGACACAAGTACAAATCACACTTGTAGAACAACAGAGTAAGAAAGAATGGGAAAAGATTTCCCTGCAAGTGAAGTGGGATGAGGAAAAAGAACAGTTACATCAAAGCAAGGACCATTTTCTAGCAGAGAAACTTGAAGTACAGGAAAGGGTTCACAAAGCACTTCACTCTGTGATGGTCATAGAAGTGAAGATTGAAGAACATGTCCCACAATAGGTGGCACAACTTGAAGAAGTACTCCAGTAACTTTAGCAGTGCATCGCAGATATGGAACTTCATACCGTGCCCGAGACTCCTCAAAAAATAAGAGATATAAGGGAGGCAATTGCCCATAGTGTAGTTGGCCTACTAAAAACCTTTGTTTTGGAATGCAAGAAGCTGAGTGCTAGAAGCGCCTAGACTTATGATAACCTCATAGAGAATTCAGAGTTTCAGGCATTGGAGGCACAACTCCAAGAAGCAAAGTAGCACGTAAATACACTACAGGCGCAACTGAAGGCCTTGATCCTCGTCGAAAGAATGAAAAGGATTGCAAAACAATGCACCACCCAACAACAGGTGCACATGCTACAAAGTAAAGTGATGGAAGTCTCCCAACAACTTCAATCAATCCAAGAAAAGGCATGCCAACTGTTCACTGAAGTTGAAAGCCAGGGAACCGAGCTTGAACAGGGTGTCATCACTGCAGAACAATGCTTGGAAGGGCTAATAAATGATGTAGTGATCTAGGATTTCACTGACCAAGAGGTTTTTACACTGCAGCAGGTCGAAGTATCTCAAACCAATCTCGAGGCATTCAAGATGGAATTGAATAGACCAAAGTGACTCGAGACGAGTCACAGGTGAGTGTTGGGGGCCTGTTGGCCCTTGACCAATTTTTGAGGAAACACTTGGTCATATTTGACCATTTTTTAAACTTCGACAGCTTGTCAAATATGGATCGCAATGCAAAGTAGAGATCTTGGAATCTAGACCCCTTTCTTGGGTCCTTTTTGGGTTTTGGGGGATAATGTAATGGGTATGGGATGTCAGCCCATGGGTTTACCCATGTCTAGGCCTATTTTGTAAAGTATAAATAAGTAGCTAGGCAATGTAAGAGAGGGAAATAAGCTAAGTGCTAATAAAGGCTTTGTGTATACTGTGTGACTGACTTGCAGAGCTGAGTGCAAGTGTTGTAAGTGATGAGTGCACAGATTGTAAGGAGGCTCTGTGCTAGATCTACTCAGGGAAGGAGGATCTAGTGAGGTGCGCGCAGATATCCCATCCTATGCGGAGTACAAGTTTGAGCTCTGTGTTGTAACCAGATTGACCAAAGCTAATAAAGAAGAAGAATACTTTGTGGATGTAGCCCCAGGGTGGGGGTGAACCATGGTAAACCCGTGTGTTGTGCTCGGTGCCTCAACCTAATGTGTCTGTCTCTTCCCATGTGTTGTGCTTTGATATGATTATGCTATGTGCTTTGCTATGATATACTTAGATAGATCTACTTTTCTTTTTTCTTCTTAGATGTATGGGTGTAGATCTGACATATATGAAAGTGTTGAGTGCTAGACCTATTTTGTTGTTGCTAAGTGCTAACTTAACCTAGTTCTAAGTGAATGTTGTGGTGCTCTGTGCCATCTGCGGAGGGCCATGAGGGTTAATTATAGATGAATGATCTATGCTAAAGTGTTTGCTAAGTGTTAGAATCACAGATCCATGTCCCAGCTAAGGTTGCAAACACCTGAGTCTTGCAATCACCCCCGCCTCTACCTCAGGTGAGACTTCATCTACTTCGCAGGTGTTGCCAAGAGGATCGGTAGTTAGAGTTTTGTTGGTGTTTTTTTGAAGCGTTGAACCTTGGGTCTGCCCCTGTGCCAACAAAAGTCAAAATTAGAAATCATCGATGTAAAATACAGAAGGACCTCTGACAGAAAACCAAAACTAAACTTTAAAATATGGATCAACTTGCCACAGATTCCTTCCCACTCGACTCTGCACAATATCCTTTATCAATCATGAAAATTAATTCAAAAATAGACAAGTCTACACAGATTATCAAATATAGATCACCACCTCTGAAGAACAAGTGTCTGAATGGTTTGATTCAACCCTGGATATTGTTGTCTACAATAAGACCCTGTTATCACAAAAAAGAATTAGGCTATGGTGAATATGTGAATGAATGAAAACTAAACTATCTCAACATAACTCAAGGAGAAAACCTTAGCATTATTTTGCTTCTCTCTCCCATGTTCTTTCCCTTCATCTTGCCTTTAACAAGTTAGAATTGGTTGGAGTAGTTAAACCAACTCATTAGTTAAGTTAATTAAGACTCAACTAACTTTAGTTAGGCGGGGGGCTAGTAATAATTATAATAAGGTTCATAATAAATAATAACTAGTAGGTAGGACCGCTTGTGACTCCCTTTAGTTCATAAAAACCATAACAATCATAACAATAGGAAAACACCCTCCTTGTGCCTCCCATCAACATATTTACCTTTCGCAATTTTAGCTCATGAAAATTGAAATTATTTCAAAAATAATACTCATATATCCAAAATAAAACATGTTTTGCAAAATCCCTGAAGTCCACTATCATAAAACAATAAATAACGTAAAATTCAAAAGCCATATTTTCCATTCTGTGATACAACCCTTCCTTGGTTTTTGTTGTCACCTCTTGACTTTCCTGAATTTTCCTTGGGCTGGGTAGAGCCTTTAAGCTTTAAATCACTGATCACATGGGAACAATCATCCCTCAAATGCATCTGTGAAGACATGTATTTTTCAGAGTCATCAGAGGGTGAGGAAGGGGCAACAATAGTGTTTCCTTTATCAAATGCATGTTGGGCTTCAATCTTCAATCTCTTGCTGGCATGGGAGGATTGCACTGGCGAGTGGTTAGGGGAAGCTTGGATAATGGGGTTCAAAGGTGGAGGAGAAGGGAAGGATAATTTGGGCTAGCCACGGTGTTGAGAGACTGTCGAGTGAACAATCTCCTGCCACCCATCATTTTCAGGGACGTCAGGCTATAAAGAGACATGAGGAGGCACAGGGATGTCGGGGGCTTGTGGGGCTTGGAAAGGAGGCCTTTCAGGCTTGGGTCGGACTACTACCTGCCCAATCCAATCAAAGAATCTTGCATGAAACATTTGGCCAAGCTCTTCTAAATTAGCGTCAAAATGTATAAAAAACCTGGGCCTTCTTGGGTCTCGGTTCCAGTTACCTCTACCTCTGTTTCCTTGTCCATGGCTTCCCCAATTGAAAAATATCATCCTGCATATCTTAACGATTAGAAAATAATTTTTTTAAATAACCATGCATGACAACTCCTTAAAAATATGAAATAGATTTGGCTCAGATTGTATCAGGGTCATGCAATCCAATCCATACAAATTATTCTAATGTTAATCAACGAGTAGGGGGGTGAAACAGTGTTCTAGAAAACGTGAGGGGTTTGTATTGGGTGAAAATATGATATAATGAAAGGGGAGAATAAATGGTCACTTCTCAATGATAAAAACAATCAACTATAAATCAACCAAATAAAACCTCACTCCAATCCACTCAAGACACTCCCACTTCATCCACTTAACACAAAAATCCTCTTAGTTGTAATCAACATCAGAACAGGGGGTGAACAAAATGAATATGGGATATGTGAGGGGGTTGTAATTAGTGAAAAATGAGATAATGNGGGGGGGGGGGGACATTTACTGTTCATGAGATTAATCAAGCAATCCATAACATATTTTGCAGTAAGAAAAATATGCATCAACCAACAATTAGATGATTGAGTAAAATCCCTATGTATTTGCCTAATTTCACTGTCCATTAACATCCCACAGTCATTACAAAACATAAGTAATTCACACAATCTGTAAGAGGTTTTGTTTCCTTTATTCGCACGTTCTACACTTTATAAAAGTCAACAACAATACTCATTCCCAATCCGTAATTATTAACATCCATCATTGTCATACATTTCCCAAATCCACATCTATATTTCAAAGTTGTGTTTCCAAAGATAACAATGAAGTCACTATTTCTGTAATAGAGCCAATCAAGATCTATAATGATATTCATTCCCATACATATACGCAGTAAAATAATCAAGACCAAAACAAGAAAAACCTTGCATGCCATGTCTGAAATGACAATTTATTATACAACCAACATCCAACACTTTGACACAGGCTATGCAAGGGAAAAATGTCCAAGGAAATGTAACCATGCCACTATAAAAAAAGACATCTCAATGCACCTTAAAAGACGAGCCAAATACCCAACACAACTTTAATAAACAATGGTCGGTTTCAATAAACAACATTCTTAAGAAAAGAATTATGAGGGTATTACTGAGTATAAGAACCAACTATTCATACTACAAACAKAGCACAACCAACCAAACACCACGATACAACAATTTGACTTATCACAACAAACACCAGTCATGTCAATAACTCAACTTATCATGCAAAGACTGTGTATATTACTAAGTGGTTAGTTCTTTTAAGTCACATCGTGATTTAACCAAGTTGTGCATACWCGGGCTATTCAACCAATGAAGGATGTTGTGTATATGTCTTCGACAGCTACCCCGTTYGAATAGCATTCGACCCCAGAGAGAACATAGTTATCATGTCTCATGTTTCATTTACAGAAAACCACAGACAGAATGTGACCTATGTGAGAAACCCTAAGAATTCATGACCCATGTCAACCATCAACCAAATCACCACAAGTGCCAACTAGTGACTGTACATCAACCAACAATTTTCCATTGTAGTAAAAAAACAATCAATCAAACAAGTCATGGTATATGTACATAACCACGCATCTAATTGACATGGTAGAGGCCTTTCCATTTAAAAACAACTGAGTTTCCTTGATAACAGGTAGGTGACATGCAAGCTTTAGAAATGCAAACTGTCAATGTAAGGTTCATACTTTATCATAGAGGCAATGATGAAAAACCAAAACCACACGACCACCATACGACCAGACCACAACAATTGGGAACAACTTAATAGGCTCGACAAACTCCCTATACAGCTCTAGTCTAGAGGTTTAAGGGTTTGCACAGTAGCCATCACATGAGGAAAGGCACCAACTATAGTGAAACTTTGAAGCTGGCGTACGCACAGGGAGGGTTATGACACTTGTGAACGGGAGGAAGTTCCTTGACAGGGTCGAACAGGAAAACATGGCTCTAATTAAACCTAAGAATCATGAAGACAACCATCTAGACATGATTTAAGAACCCTTTAACCAAATGCAGTGGTAACCAAAAACTACCACCCAGGAATACCACCAAATCCGATGAACTCAAAACAAGTATAAGAAGAACCATCCATTTTTCATTCTAAACCCAAAATTCCACACAGTTGCAGTAATCAAGACAAACACAAACCCACGCAACTAAGCCAAAAAATATTTCGTAACCAGAGTGAAGTCAAGAATGGCCAAAAGAGACATACCTTTTAATCGAAACCTTAAGACGAGAGGTGGTTGAGCGGTTTCACCCTGCCAAAAATCCGGAGCGCAATCACAACATCTAGATCAAACAATAGTCCGACTAGGGTGGTGGCCAACAAGAAGGGTAAAGGTGACGTGTAGTAAATGCACGTCGCCTCCACCCATATCACATTTACTCCCAAAGTACATGCCAACAAGCCCTAATTAACACCATTAATCAACCAATGCATCGAGAATATCAACATGTTTAAACCATAACATAATCCAAGCCCACAATTCAACCATTTGCATCGTTACCTTTCCAAATGCGCCATCCATGTCATAACTCAAATAAATCGCTTGACCACTATACAATAGAATCATCACCAATAGCATAATTACAATAAAATTTTCAAAGCCATTACTTCCATGAGCCACCAAGTTTTATAATATAATCATATCAGCCACCGATTGCATCAACCAATGCATAACCATTGTATTATCTCCTTGCCAAAATGCGCCACTAAAATTCCCACCATATACATATAAAAATGTAACTTTAACAATATTTCATAGCCATTTTCTTGTTAGTTATGGCTTAACCACTATCAACAAGCATTTTCATGCACATAGTATCACAAAGCTAGGCCTCTTTTGCATTAGATATAGTATTTTTCTTTTCCTCAAAATGCCTTTATGCTATTTTCACTAACATTTTGTTGTGCAGGTGTGAGAAGAACAAATACCATAAATGAATAGCAAGTTGTAGTATCATGAAAGAACAACATCTCAAATCTTAACTAATGACAACCATATTCTCATCAATCGTTCAAACCCTTGTAGCTCATCACTATAAAAATGAATAGACCTGATCTTCGAAAGTTCAAGAGGGTCCCACCTACTAGCATTATTTAGTCTTATATAATAATAGGCTTTAGCAACACTTTGCAGGTGAACTTACGTTGACACTTTCAATCGTCAACAAACTGGTGATTCCACAGGAAAATTTGTTTTCAACAGATTGGAACTCAGAACTCATGGTTTCACAAACCAAGAAAAATAATCTCAGGAATACGTGACTCGAAAGATTACGAAACAGGGGGAAGTGAGTGGATTAATGGAAAGATGACTGGAAATTTAAGAATAACTCATGAAAAGTGTTAAGTATGAGGGGTTTAATCATTGTATGCATAATCATTTGACAGTAATATGCTCTTAATCCTGAAAGAGGAAGACTTACAGATTTTCTCTTAAGATCTCGATGGGTGAAGAAATGGCAAGAAGAAGCAGGAAACAACCAATTCCTCGTAAGATAGCAGCGGAAATATGTAACAAATTCCAAGGCCCTTCAGCGGAGATATCATAGCATTTGTGCAAGATTGATTATTATTGACTAACAGTGCTTTGCAGGAGTGTCACTATGGCAGAATTGATCCAACAATATAACCTGACCAAAGACAAAAATATGATAAAGACAAAATTGCAACAGAAATAATAATGCAGAAATCAAAACAACAACAGTAAAAGATAGAAATAAAACGTAGCAAAAAAAATTCAACTTAGAAAGCAGAAATCAAAGCATCGTAAAGCAGAAAAAGGAAGCAAAAAATTTGAAAACAAACCTAAGCTACTAGTATACAGAAAGATCCAATCAGCAAAAAAAACTTTTCACACTGGTCCTTCGCAATACTTCAAGCAAGGACTCTTAGTGTTGTAAGAAAACCATTGTCTCTGTAATTCATTTAAAATTTTCAAGTTAGTGTCCAAGACAAAAGTAATATGGAAATGACCCAACACTCGACACTCCAACATAACTATCATCCTTTTGACACATACAATTAAATCATCAAGATAAACATGGAGACTGAGCAATTCATCAAAAGTTGTGTGTATAGGCCTTCTTAAGGCGATACTGGTATCAAATATGCCAAAAGGGAGGAAATTGTAAGACGTAGTATCGCAATTTGTAATAAAATTGGTTTTGTGAATATTTGCCCCTTTTACCTTGGTTTCATTGTAACCAAACAAACTGTTAAGTAAGGGCTCCAAGTGTAACTCCACAACCTGTTGCAGAAATCTTTTCATGATGATAGGGGGAAAGTATTTCTCATAATTGCTTGTCTAAAAGTTCGAAGACTAATGCAGGTTCTAATTTCATCAATGGTTTTCGAAGTAGGTTCCCATTTGGAAACCCATTTAGGGTGGACTAAAAAAATCATTTCAGTCCTTGATAAATTCCTCGACTCCCTATGAAAGGTTGCTTTCAGTGGAGTGTTAGCAAGTCTTTGTTTCTTCCTAGCTAGTTTCATGACATGATGAACAAGACCTGGATCAAAACCACAAAGAACCAAATTAAACCAAGCAAAAACCTTTTGAAATCCACCAATTAACTCAACAGAACTCATCTCTTCATTATCATAACCCTGGATATATATTTTAACGTTCGTTGAAGATCCAGGTGTCATAACTTTCATGGAGATGGCTTCAACCACCTTCAGCTATAAAGCCTCTTATTCTTGTTTTTCTTTGTTGCTTACAACACTCAAGGAAAAAAAACCCTCGAGAGGAGTCAAGCCTTCAATAATTTTATTATTTTCTATAGATATAATCTCCTCATGCTTGAGAGGTTCATTTTGAATGACAACACAATTTCTTTCATTGTTAGGGATGGCCTTCCAGAATTATTCATTCTCAAAAATGTATGGATGATGCAGAGATTAGAAAGCACAATCAAGCCAGTGAGGCAAGAGTTGTTGAGTAGGAGAGGCTGTGAAGGCAGCTAATCGATCAACTATTGAATTCAACTCCTTCCTGACATGAGTGATGTTAAAATATAGGAGATTCGAGAGAAGTGCCCAAATAGTTTGGGAATATTTTTCCATCATCTTGTTTCTAGGAAAGCATTTCTTATGTATCAAGTTCAAAACAAGCTCAGAATTTTCGAAAACCAAAAGGTGACCACAACCAAGATTAAGGGCATTCTCAATGCCTAATAGCAAAGCTTCGAATTCAGCGGCATTGTTTGAGAAAGCGAACTCCAACCTGTATGACAGATTATGGATCTTTCCTGCAGGGGTAACCAATATAATACCAGCCCCGTTACCCCCATTTGAGTGTGAACCATCGAAGTGCATACACCACAATTCATCCTCTAAATCAATTCTCTCCAGAGGAATATTATCCTCTTCAGCGAATATGGAATACACTCCTAGGTCTTCTTCGATATAGTTTACGCTAGATTGTGGAACACTCTCTATGTAGGGTGAAATTCTTCCTTCTCTAAGGACCATGGTATTCTTCATATTCCAAGGAACGAATAAATGTGTCCCATCGAGCGAGAGGTATCCACCTGGTAGGGCTTGCCAATATCTCTCCAAGATAATTGAATAATTGCTTGCAGGCATATCAATCACCTGAATGTTGAGGGTTTTCCTTATCTCAGAATGAACACATAAAACCAAGGTTATGTTAGCACTCCAAGAGTCACTCCCAGGCTGCAAATGAGAGTAATATTGGTAACAAAGAAATAAAAATGCCTGATTTGTTTTGTGGATTAAGAATAAGAAAACAAGGAAGGGGAAGGACAGTAAGCTGCTATAAATAAATGATGGACCATTGGGCTATGGAGTCAAGCAAACACCCTGCTCATTAAATGCAATCAATATGCATATTAGATAAAGGTTTAATGAATAGAGGAAGAAAAATATAACAGAAAGAAGAAAATCCATAAGGCAAAGATCCTCTCTCTATAAATGAATTCAAGGTACTTGAATATAAACAGTGACTAATAGGAAAAATACATCAGATCCTCAGATGCTCAAGAATCCATTAATCAAAGGCAACCATGATCCTCAAGGTGTACAATTCATTCAAGTAAGAATACAAATTTGGAAAGAAAACAAGAGATACAATCTGATAAAACATATATCATGAACCTTCAATAACAAAAATGTTTACAAAAACAAAATCCCCTCAGGGTTACAATGATCACAGGCAAAGTGCCTCCTACAACTCTCTCATCTCTCTTGCTCATGAATCCCCTTTTTCTCCAAGAGATATCTCCTTCCTTAAATAGAAAATAACATCCAAATAACCTAAGGATGTCGAATCCCATATCCTCCATTGGATTCTAATCCTTGGAGATAGGTGGCAACAGTCAAAGAGACAAAAATCCAACAAACTGTTGATTTTCAAGAATTTGTTGGAAGTCATTAATAAATTGTTTCCACCTCATGCATGAGGCCTTTGCTGGAGCTAAATCTTAGATACAAGTGTCCCTTGATATCTAACTAATCTTTGAGAATCCATTCAAACCCTCCTTGACATGTGGCAACCTCCCAATAAGGCGAATATCAAAACCGTGACCACTATAGGAAATTAGTACGCAGCGCCATTGTGCAGAGTACACAACGCCTACTTCTATATCCAATATATCTCAAACCAAAACACATTTTGAAAAAATGAGAGAGGTTTTTTTTATTTGGCATGTTATGAACAAAAACCTCCTCTAGTTTTAAAAAATATATTTTTAATTGTTCAAAATCCAAGTTTCAAGTTAATGATTCAAAATTGGTAAAATAACTCTGCACAATTCGTATTCTGCCAGAATATTACGCCGCCCCTGTAGGTAGTGCCACTTACATTGTGCTTGTGTGAAAATTAGGTAGAATTTCCAAAAATTCCATGCCTTCAATCTTGAAAGTGTGCAGAGCAATTTGTAGTCTTTCATGATGACAAAACTATTTCAATTAAGTGCCTTGATTGTACCATAGGTAGTGCCTTTTACCACTGGGTGAAGCTAGCACTTAGTAAAAACTCAAAATCCATATAGGCACCTTAACCAATATTGTGCTAACAGGTTACATCCTTAATCTCTCCTATGGTTGTTTGTTGTAGACTATTATAGGAAATCATGCTTCAGGCATTTTCGTTTGTAGAATATAAGCCTAGATATTCCATAATAATCTTTGACATAATACTTGGGCCTGAACCATCATTAATGAGGCAACAATGGGCGATTTTCTCCATGATATTTACATAAATATAAAAGGGAGGATTTTTTATAGGGTATATAAAGTTATGTACACCTACTTTATTTACAAAAGAATCCTCTTCGCTTACCTCTTCAAAAAGATTGGCGACAATGAAAGCCTTTCCTTCCATGAATTGTTTCAGATGCATTTGTTGTTTAGGGATGGAAACCATGTCTAGGAGGGTTGCATCTTCTTTGATGTTATCCAATTTATCCAAGATGTTGTATTTGGAAGAGGGGGGGGAAGGAGTGATTCTTTTACTCTCAGGGATTTTAGGAACCTGGCGCACAACAGCGGTTGAGGATGATCTCAGGCTAGAATAAATGAGAGGAGGGTCAAACTTGACTTTTGGGGCATAGGCTTTGTTTCTGGTATTGATAACCATGACATATTCTGGCTCAGAAAAATCTAGGACAATGATAGTGGCTTCTGGTCTTTTACCAAAGATCTTGTCTCTGGCACTCTTCCTTACCTCACACGTGGTTTCGTCATGGTTTTCCTCACAAAAGTTACACCAACTCCTAGGCAGGATAGTCTGGGGCTGAAAATTATTTTCAACTGGATTTCTAAAAGTAGGTGCAAAAGAGGATGAAGCTCCAGGGGTGGGAGAGGATATAGTACCCTTCCGCTCAAATTCTATCATATGATTATGCACATCTTGTACTAGTTGTAAGAGAGTGAACATGATTGTCTGTCTAACTAATTCTCCCTGGGGTAGACTAGTTCATTCAAGTTGTTGTTTGTACTCTGAATAAGTGTGCAGAGCGTAACCGAGATTATCAATGGCATTTTATTAAATCCTATGACGGTAAGGAGAAGGAAATGCATTGTAGTAATGCATGAAGGCGGCTTGGTTCTGAGGGCGGATAAGTTCAGGGATTTGATTATACAACTTGGTGAAATGCAAGTTGAAATACCTAATGGTCTCACCATCTTTGTAAGTGACGTTATTGTACTCCCTTAACTTCTCAGCATGGATTTTGGATTGCCCGTAAGTGGATTTGAACCAGTATATCAATTCCTCCTAGGTAGACAAAATCCTAGAAGAAAGGTTAAAAACGTTGTCTGCAGCCTTCCCTTCCAAGGAATTGACGAATAAGCGCATGCAAGTATCATTGTCGTTGGACCATATGTTATGACAAGCATTAGAAAATGCCACTATGTGTTCATTGGTACTGACATTGTTATTTCTTGAAAACTTAGGCAAATTCTCCTTAAACTTCGGAAGTGGGCAAGTAGTAGGTGCTAGGTTAAGAGGAGAGGACACATGCCATGGTCTGGTTGTGGCATATTCTTCAAATTGAAAAAGACCATACTTTTTAATGACTTTGGTGGGGTTTGTAGTAGATTGGAAAGGGATATGGTGGTTGTACAAGCTACCAATCACTAATGAAGATGAAGATTGGGAAGATGGAGCATTTCCAGTGCCACCAGAGCCACCACTAGATGCCATATTGTGAATGATAGGTGAGGAAAATAAATATGAGCTAGATGAATCAGATAAAGTTCTCCTTAGAGAACTTTGTTGGGAAGATAACACAACGTTTCTTCTTCCTATTTCAGCAGTAGGATTGATTTCAGGTGACCAGCCTCTTCTTCTTCTAGAAGCACAAGAATCTAAGGACATGAAAGAAAGGCCAAAACTAAAGGAACAAAAGGTTACTGCTGATTTCTAGGATGCCTATGCCTAGCTTCCAATTGTTCTTGAATACTAATATCTCTTTCAATTGTTTCCCAAGAATGGTTAAACTCAGCACGGGTCCTAGCAGTGTCTAAAATAGTATGAAACAGGTTCAAAGCAATGTTCGTTTGGTCTTGGAGACCGGGCTCAGGATTGGGTTGTTTTGCAATAGGAACAATCATGAATAGAAAAATAGTCAAGGAATCAAAATCAGAAAAAGAAAGATCTATTGATGAAAATCAAGTATAAAATTTAACCAGAGAGATATCGAAGATCACCCTAGTATGGTCGCCAAATAAATGTTGAGGAAAAGATATGAGTTGATCTTACTCAAGAATTTTCAGACTTTACTTTGCTAAAGTAAAGTAGATTGGAATATCACCCTATGTTTATAGACAACAAAAATATATATCCTAACTCACAAGTATTAATTACAAGTTCTTAGGATAGTCTTTTATCAAAAAATGCTTGCTGGAAATTCACTTTTTATGTATTTTTCTGAACATATCAGTTGATGAAATAAATGTAAGAACATAAGTAAAGACGCCAAGATGATACTCAAGATATATGAGACATAAAGTAACCCTTTATTTCATTCCAATTCACCAAAGAGTCATTGTCTTTACAAAACTTCACACAGAAATATTGGACCAAAGTCAAACTTAGAAATCCCCGATGGAACATACAAAAGGACCTCTGACAAAAAACCAAAATTGAACTCTAAAATTTGGATCAGCTTGCCACATATTCCTACCCACTCAACTCTGCACAATAGCCTTTATCAGTCATGAAAATTAATTCACAAACAGACAAGTCTACACAGACTATCAAAGATAGATCAACACCTCTAAAGAACAAGTGTTTGAATGGTTTGATTCATCCTTGAATATTGTTGTCTACAATAAGACCCTGCTATCACAAAAGAGAATTAGGCTATGATGAATATGTGAATGAACGAAAACTGAACTATCTCAACATAGATCAATGAGCAAACCTTAGCATGCTTTTTCTTTTCTCTCCCATGTTTCTCCCCTTCATATTGCCTTTAATAAGTTAGAATTGGTTGGATTAGTTAAACCAACTCATTAGTTAAGTTAATTAAAAGACTCAACTAACTTTAGTTAGGGGGGGCTAGTAATAATTATAATAAGGGTCATAATAAATAATAACTAGTAGGTGGGACCCCTTGTGACTCCCTTTAGTTCATAACAAACATAACAATCATAACAATAGACAAACACCCTCCTTGTGCCTCCCATCAACATATTTACTTTTGGAAATTTTAGCTCATGAAAATTGAAATTATTTCAAAAATAATACTAATATATCCAAAATAAAACATGTTGTCCAAAATACCTGAAGTCCACTGTCATAAAACAATACATAACATAAAATTCAAAAGCCATATTTTCTAGTCTGTGATGCAACCCTTCCTTGGTTGTTGATGTCACCTCTTGACTTTTCTGAATTTTCCTTGGGATAGGAAGAGCCTTTAAGCTTTATATCACTGATCACATCGGACCAATCATCCCTCAAATGCATCCATGAAGACATGGATTTGTCAGAGTCATCGGAGGGTGAGGAAGGGGAAGCAATAGATTTTCCTTTATCAAATGCATGGTGGGCTTCAGTCTTCAATATCTTACTAACATGGGAGGATTTCACTGACGAGTGGTTAGGGGCAGCTTGGACAATGGGGTTCAAAGGTGGAGGAGCAGGTAAGGTCAAGTTGGGCCAGCCACAGTGTTGGGAGATTGTCGGGTGAACAATCTTCTACCACCCGTCATTTTCAAGGACTTCAAGTTGTAAAGAGACATGAGAAGGCACAGAGATGTCAGAGGCTTGCAGGGGTTGGAAAGGAGGCCTTTCAGGCCTAGGTCGGACTATTCCCTTCCCAATCCAATCAAAGAAACATGCATGAAACATTTTGCCAAGATCTTCTAAATTAGTGTCAAAATGTATAGAAAACCTGGGCCTTCTTGGCCCTCGGTTCCAGTTACCTCTACCTCTATTTCCTTGTTCGTGGCTTCCCCAATTGAAAAATATCATCCTGCATATGTTAACGATTAGCAAATAGTATTTTTAAATAACCATGCATGATAACTCCTTGAAAATATGAAATATATTTGGCTCATAATGTATCAGGCTTATGCAATCCAATCCATACAAATTGTTTTAACGTTAATCAACGAGTAGGGGGGTGAAACAGTGTTTTGGGAAACATTTGGGGTTTTTATTGGGCGAAAATATGATATAATGAAAGGGGAGAAGAAATGGTCACTTCTCAATGATAACAACAATCAACTGTAAATCAACCAAATAAAACCTCACCGCAATCCACTCAAGACACTGCCACTTCATTCACTTAACACGAAAATCCTCTTAGCTGTAATCAACATGAGAACAGGGGGTGAACAAAATGAATATGGGATATGTGAGGGGGTTGTAATTAGTGGAAAATGAGATAATGCGGGGGGGGGGAATGTTTATTGTTCATGAGATTAATCAAGCAATCCATAACATATTTTGTAGTAAGAAAAATATGCATCAACCAACAATCAGATGACTGAGTAAAATCCATGTGTATTTGCCTAATTTCATTGTCCATTAACATCCCACAGTCATTACAAAACATAATTAATTCACACAATCTGTAAGAGGTTTTGTTTCCTTTATTCGCACGTTCTACACTTTATAAAAGTCAACAACAATACTCATTCCCAATCCATAATTATTAACATCCATCATTGTCATACATTTCCCAAATCCACATCTATATTTCAAAGTTGTGTTTCCAAAGATAACAATGAATTCACTATTTATGTAATAGATCCAATCAAGATTTGTAATGATATCCATTCCCATACATATACGTAGTAAAATAATCAAGACCAAAACAACAAAAACCTCCCATGCCATGTCTGAAATGACAATTTACTATACAACCAACAACCAACACTTTGACACATGCTATGCAGGGGAAAAAATTCCAAGGCAATGTAACCATGCCACTGTAAAACAGGACATCTCAATGCACCTTAAAAGCCGAGCCAAATACCCGTCACAATTGTCATCAACAGTGGTTGATTTCAATAAACAACATGCTTAAAACAAGAACTCTGACGGTATTATTGATTATAAGAACCAACTATCCATACTACAAACAGAGCACAACCAACCAAACACCACAATACAATAGTTCAACTTATCACAACAAACACCAGTCATGTCAATCACTCAACTTATCATGCAAAGACTGTGTATATTACTAAGTGGTTAGTTCGTTTAAGTCGCATCACGATTTAACTAAGTTGTGCATACGCAGGTTATTCAACCAATGAAGGATGTTGTGTATATGTCTTTGATAGCTACCCAGTTCACTTATCATTCAGCCCCAGAGAGAACATAGTTATCATGTCTCATGTTATATTTTCAAAACACCACATAGAGAACATGACCTATGTGAGAAACCCTAAGCATTCGTGACCCATGTCAACCATCAACCAAATCACCACAAGTGCCAACTAGTGATTGTACATCAACCAACAATTCACCAATGTGGTAAAAAAACAATCAATCAAACAAGTCATGGTATCTGTACATAACCATGCATCTAATCGACATGGCAGAGGCCTTTCCATTTAAAAACAATTGAGTTTCCTTAATAACAGGAGGGTGAATTGTGAGCTTTAGAAACACAAACTGGCAATGTAAGGTTCATAATTTATCACAGAGGCAATGACGAAAAACCAAAACCACACGATCGCCATACAACCAATGGGTGAGCCCATATTTGAAGTCATAGAACACAATAATCGGGAACAACTTAATAGGATCGAAAGACTCCTTATGCAGCTCCAGCCTGGAGGGTTAAGGGTTTTCACAGTATCCATCACAGGAGGAAAGGCACCAACTATAGTGAAACTTTGAAGTTGCAGGCGTACGCACAGGGAGGGCTATGACGCTTGTGAACGGGAGGCAGTTCCTTGATAGGGTCGAACATGAAAATAGGGCTCTAATTAAACCCAAGAATCACAAAGAAAACCATCCAACCATGATTTAAGAACCCTTTAACCAAACGTAGTGGTAACCAAAAACTACCACCCAAGACGACCACCAAATCCGATGAACTCAAAGAAATTATAAGAAGAATCATCCATTTTTCATTCTAAACCCAAAATTCCACACAATTGCAGTACTCGGGACAAACACAAACCCACACAACTGAGCAAAAAAATATTTCGTAACCAGAGTGAATTCAAGAATGGCCAAAAGAGACATACCTATTAATAAAAACCTTAAGACGAGAGGTGGACGAGAGGTTTCACCCTGCCAAAAATCAGAAGCATGATCACAATAGCCAGATCAAACAATAGTCCGACTAGGGTGGAAGCCAAGGGGAAGGGTAAAGGTGACGTGTAGTAAATGCACGTCACCTCCACCCATATCACATTTACTCCATAGTACATGCCAATGAGCCCTCATTAACACCATTAATCAACCAATGCATCGACAATATCAACACGTTTAAACCATAACATAATCTAAGCCCACAATTCAACCATTTGCATCATTACCTTGCCAAATGCACCACCCATGTCATAACTCAAATAAATCACTTGACCACTATACAATAGAATCATCACCAATAGCATGATTACCATAAAAAAATTGAATCCATTACTTCCATGAGCCACCAAGGTTTATAATATAAGCATATCAGTCACCAATTGCATCAACCAATGCATAACCATTGTATTATCTCCTTGCAAAAATGTGCCACTAAAATTCCCACCATATGCATATAAAAATGTAACTTTAACAATATTTCATAGCCATTTTCTTTTTAGTTAGGGCTTAACCACTATCAACAAGCATTTTCATGCACATAGTATCGCAAAGCTAGGCCTCTTTTGCATTAGATATAGTATTTTTATTTTTCTCAAAATGCCTTTCTACAATTTTCACTGACATTTTGTTGTGCAGGTGCAAGAAGAACAAATAAAATAAATGAATAGCAGGTTGTAGTATCATGAAAGAAAAACATCCCAAAGATTAACTAATGAAAACCATATTCTCATCAATCATTCAAACCCTTGTAGCTCATCATTATAAAAATGAACAAACCTGATCTTCAAAAGTTCAAGAGGTTCCCACCAACTATCATTATTTAGTCTTATATAATAATAAGCTTTAGCAACACTTTGCGGGCGAAATTACATTGACGTTTTCAATCGTCAACAAAAAGGTGTACAGATTACATTACAAACTTAGACCTTTTCTTGACTAAATTGACAACAACCTAATAGAGAAGGGAATATCGGACAATAACACCAACTGAACGACTCAACAACGAACCCCTTTACAATCATGTTCATCCCTATATGTAAGCTAGGTTGTGTCTTTTGTCTCAGCTTGCACGCCTTCTTGTTCTGTTGAAACCAATTTTTCTTAGTTGGCGTTGTGTTGTCCTTTTTGCAACTAGTTTCTATTGCTTATTCATGTTTTGTTGTTCGACTTCTTCTGAAGCTTGCGCATAGGGTATTCGGCCAAAACTTGCGCAATTCCTTATCCAAAAAACGAAGGGACCAACAGAGATAATGGAGGTTTATGGTGTAATTAGGGATATATTATGGACGAAATGTGAGTAGAATGTGTAATGATGAGTGTATTTATATGGAATAAACCTATGAAAAAACTGGAGCCCAACACACTCCCAAACCCAAATATTTTCATGTCCTCATGCAAACAAGGTGAACAACTTATGATACCTTTCTTATAGATTTATGTGACATTGTTTCTTTTGTGTAGGTGTTGGTTCTTGTGGAGCAACACTTTGGAAACTGCCACAGATGTATTACAAACAAAGAAACAAAACTATCATAAAAATAGAGGGAAAGAAGTGGATGTGGTATCAAAGTGATGGTGAATGGTGTGCATATGGAGAAAATGTTAGTGATGGTGGCCATATGAACTTGGACATCTTTATACTCTGTATCTTACATCAATTTTAATACCAATATTTACTTTGTGTTTCTTTGTTTGGATATGAAACAATGACTTCATCCTATTTGAGATGAATTAAGAATGTTTTATGATGTACGAAGACAAGAAACTATAGATGTTGATTTGTATTTGTATACAACATATTTCCTTTGAACTTGGACATCTTTATACTCTGTATCTTACATCAATTTTAATACCAATATTTACTTTGTGGTTCTTTGTTTGGATATGAAACAATGACTTCATCCTATTTGAGATGACTTAAGAATGTTTTATGATGTACGAAAACAAGAAACTATAGATGTTGATTTGTATTTGTATACCACATATTTCCTTTTCATTACTTGGTCGTGTCATCATAGTATATTGTTGATTATGATTGGTGGAGTGAAAGTGGAAGATTTACTGAGTGGTTGTGATTGTTGAATTACTGAGAGGGGGGGTGAATCATTAATAGCGTAATTATAATCATTTTTCTTCAAATGTTATATCAATGTATAATTATTATCCAATAATGAGCAGTAAAAAATAAACAATCACACACATACACAATACACCAGTGTTTTACGTGGAAACCCAAATCGGGAGAAAACCATGGAATTTTTTTTCTTAAATGTCTTGAAGAATTACA
Organism: Picea mariana; assembly: GCA_032191745.1. Taxonomy (NCBI): domain Eukaryota; kingdom Viridiplantae; phylum Streptophyta; class Pinopsida; order Pinales; family Pinaceae; genus Picea; species Picea mariana. Next base: position 257,627 of record JASDQU010102596.1, on the reverse strand, counting down.
TTCATTGGAAGCACTAGCTTCCTTTGTTTTCCAGCTGCAACTGGAAGGAGGCCTCGTCCCCCTAGTTTCTTAGGCTACAACCTGAGGGAAGCTCCAACTCCCCAATTCTCTGGCTACAACCAGAAGGAGGCTACAACCCCCTATGTTCTCCAGCTACAACTGGAAGGTGGCTACAACCACTTGTCCTTGCCCCATCCTGCCACCCTGAAGTAGAAGTATAATTATGGAACCACTATCACACTATCACTGTGAGATATACCGCTAGAAAATTGTACCAATAAATCTGAACCATGCATCAAGCATGCATCAACCTGTACCTCAACCTGTAATCAACCTGTACCATAAACAAGTTCATCAACCATGCACCAACCTGTAATCAACTGGTACCATAAAAAAGTGCATCTAAACATGTACCAAGTATGTACCAATCATGTTTCAACTACTCATCAATATGTACCAACATCATAAACTATACACCTCATGTATGTGCCAACTTATCAACTACTTGTCTCAACCATGTACTCAACATGTAACTCAACCAAAATCCATCATCAATTTCATCATCCAAATATGATTTGTAGCTCTGTAATAGACCTGGTGTATATGATCACATTCCTGCAAACCTTCCTTAACTTTAACAACAAGAGACTAGCATTTTCATCAAACTGTTCTTTAGTCTCATATGCCTAGTTTTGGATTAATCAACAACCCTAACTTGAAGTAATCATAACTTTGAACCTGTAATGTATAAAGATCTAAAAATGATATACAATTTTCTTTAGTGTGTTTTGTGCAATTCCTCCAGGTTTCACTACAAGGAACCTCTCATAAAATGAGTTATAGCAAAAATGGCATACCTTGCTAAATTCTGGCTTATTCTAGAGAGCGACCTTGTAGAGAATGCCCCACATGAAATATTAATTGAATTGATCTAGAACTATTACACAGAATAATATAGAATTTACCCTAACCAACAAATTTGGTATCACTGAATTTGGATATGTTATGAAGACGTTATGATGTTTTTACCCGAAACACCTATTTTTGACTAGTTTCAGGACTAGCCACAAACCCTATTTTCCACGGAGTGTAACTCCCAAAATAAAATGACCCATAAGATGAATTGTTTACCATAGATACTTGGGTATGTTTTCTCAACAAAATAGCAATTTCAAGGTCTAAATCATTATAGAAAAAAAATTATAGCAAAAATGGTGAGATGACATGTAAATAACATACCTTAGAAAGCACCATCAAAAGAATTTATCCTTCTTTTCATTTTGGCCTTCTTTTCTTCACCTTCCCTCAGAAATTTGGCTTAGATATCCTTGGTTACCTCAGACACCTATATATATTCAATATTCTCAAGTGTAATTAAAATGAGAGAGCCTTGCCTCTTATTTATACTCTCCAAGTAGCTTCCTTAAAAACATCTTCTAGGTCACTTGGCCCACTTTCCTTATTTTAGGGTTAACCCACTTCTAATTTCTCCATTAATTTTATTATTTAAATAATTTATTTTGTATTCACTTTGAATTATAATACACTCATCACTTCACTTTATTATTTACCTTTTAAAATCTCTTAAACCACTTTGACTACTTTGACCTTTTGGGGCTTCTAGATGACATATGAGGGTCCTCCAACTTCACATGGTCATAACTCTCTAACCGTGAGGAGTTATGTGATGCTCTACATACCAACAGAAATGGAATGACAAGAAATATCCATTCATGTGTATAAAAAAATGGATGATGCTAATAAAACACAAATTCTGACTACTCAAAGGAAAATTACAACCTAACTTTGGAGCAACCCAACTAAAGTGGATGCATGGGATCTTTCCTCATGTCTTATCGTGTTCTCTCCACCCTTAGGTCATCCTTAAACTCACACCACACTTTCATGAAAGTAAACACACTTGCATGAAAAGAAACACAATTGCATGAAAGGAACAATCAAGGCTTTGGAGAAATAAAAGAAACTTACCTATGCTCTAATCCCTTTAGAATATCCCCGGCAACGACGCCAAAAATGTGGGGATAAATATATGCACTATTAATTCACACATTAAATTATCAACCGGGGCTCGTAATCTTTGAGGTGCAGGTGCATGAAACGCAAGATCAGAGCCTAGTCTAGATTAATCTAAAGTCGGTAAAACAATCTTTGAACCCACACTACAGGAAATTAACACTAAGGATTCATCATTGGGACGTAGGAATAACTTAGTTTTATAAAGGTTTATATCATAGTATTTCATGCACTAGGGGTGATGTTCGTGTGATTAATCGTGAGTAGCTTACTTAATTTTTTTGTCCTTCAACGATTATTTCCTATAGTGGATCCACACTTAAATGCAATAAAAGAAACAAGCAAATGGAAATGAAATTCATGATAGAGACTAGAACCTTAGGAAGAATTCCAACCCAAGAAGGCCATATCTCATGAGTAGACCTGTAATTTGTCCGTTGGTGATTGAATATATGTGAAATTAAAGTGCAAGGAATGAAAATGCTAAACTAGTGCAGGAATAAAAAATGTTAAACTAGTCTCGAACAAAGTGAAGGAAATGAAAGAGTTGAAATATGGGTGCAGGAACACAAGGGATGAGAAATAAAAGGTCATTAAGCTATGAGAAAACCAAAACAAAATTAAAAAAAAAAAAATTAAATCAAAAGGTAATTAAAGTAATCTACAAATGAAACTCACAATAACTAAAAAATGCAATCAAATTTTTAACTCAGGAATCATTCTTTATGTCAACACACCATCCACTTAAAACAATGATAAAGGAGAATATGCTGTAAATATACTCTGAATTTTAAATTTAAGAATGGCGAACAAGCATATAATGAACATTCAAGAAGATGAATGAGGAGAGAGGTGGTGTTTATTTCTATATTTGAGGATTGTATGCATAAAATGATTCTTGTAAAACACATAGATTCTTAAAACAGAAAGAAGCGTAGAAGAGATGAAAGAATGGGTTGAAAGTGACTTTGATTCTCCATGGTTTAGATGACTGACTTAAAGGAAAATATCCTTCATAAAGAATCAATGATGGAATGAAGTGAAATACCTTCTTCAATCAATACCTATATATAATTTCAAGTCTGATATGAGCGTATTTCATTGACAGAGGATATATATTTTATTAATGGAAAGAGTGTTGATAAATATGGAATAGATCATATAAATATGGTAGAAGGGTTTGGCCTTAATCAATTCATGCAAGTGGGATGAGGTTGCAAATAAATGGATGAATGTTTTTTTTTTTTTGTTTTTTTTTTTTTTTTTATACACACATACAAACTAATACATAAATGTTATTGTACAATAGAGTGCTTGTAAAACAGAGTAACAAAGCAGATTTAAAACAACAATTATATGAATAAATGGAACAATAGATAAAATTGCATAAATGAAATGGAATTGCTCACAAATAAGAATTTATCTCGAGTATCTAATCAACTTGATTTCTTTTACTAAATTCAAATTCATAAGACTAAATTGGAAATATGGAAATGCAGCTAATTGAGATCAAATATGTTACGAAAATTGAAATAATACAAAAAATCAAAGTAAAAATGCCAACTAACCAAGTACAAATAGAAACATTCTTACCAACTTGAGGGGCCCTTCTCAACTCGTAATTGTTGCCAAAATAAAATCAGTCCCCTTGAATGCTCATGTACACCAAAACTTTAATTCTTTTATTTCATCAAATTCAGAAATTACATTAAGAAGATCACACTTAGTTCTCTCTATTCTAATGATGAATGATAATGTAATGGATCTTTCCTCATACCTATGAGACTCTTATTTATACAACAAATCCATGGAGGAGTGGATAAAACCAAATTCCCCAAACTCATATTTTGGTTAAAACCAATTTTACAATTTTTGGAATGAATCACAAAAATCTGGGTTTTATTTTAATTTGGGCAGATGTGAGTTAGGGATCCACCCATATCTTCCAAACCAATTCAAATTTTTAAAAACAGCTGATTCAACTCAATTTTCCATATTTTAGACAAAACCCATATCTTTGAATTTCTAAATATGATACCATCTACACAAAAATCAAGGCACAATTTGGTAATTTGATATTTTTAGTAATTTTGGAAGATTCATTCCCCCTAATATGGAGGTCGACACATGTGAGCTGGTTGAATTATGACACACCTATCTACTTGTAGACATCATTCTAGACAAAACCCATGTCCCCGATTTTCCTCTAGAAGCATGCCAAATTTTCGACTATAATCCAGTATCGGACGATTGTTGATGTTGGTACCAGATGACCTAGATCATTCTGGTACCGGATGGTTTCTGGAACATTCTAGTACCATATTAGATGAATTGCAAGTGCCATATGATATGGAGTGTGAGTATTGTATGACATGGAGTGTGGGTAACAGATGACATGGAGTGTGAGTACCGGATGACTGTGCGGGTATTGGATGACTGTAGAACCTTCTAGTACTGGATGACTTGGACTGTGAGTATTGGATGAACTCTAGTGTGGGTACCAGATGAATTCCAGTGTGGGAACATATTTTTTGGACATAGAAACATCATATTAAACCATCATCAGAAAAACTATTGTATAATCATCCTTTTAATCACTAAAAGTATGGAAAATTATGTATTAACCACATATGATGAATAACATGAGATAATGGAGGTTTATGGTGTAATTATGGATATATTATCGAAGAAATGTGGCAAGAAGGTGTAATGATGAGTGCATTTTTATGGCAGAAAGTATGACAAATTGGATCCCAACATGAACCTTCTGGATGCTTCACCCAGGGATCCCAAGAAAACAATAAAACGCTTATCTTTGAATAAAGAGGATCCACAATATAATAAAGAATGCTTGAAATGTTAGTTGAAGGATAGGAGGTCTCATCACGAGTTGACCTATCATGTCCATTGATATCGAGTGTTATGACATTGTCATCATCTGGTCACCAAACCAGGGCAATGGCTCTCAGTTGCATGGCTGAGAAAAAGGGGGTCTCATCACAAGCCAACCTTCTCATTTCCATTAGTTGTTTGTTGGTTACATTGCCATCACCTGTTCACCATGCCAGGGTAGTGACCTTCAACCTCTCCTTCTGCTATATTGAAAGAAAATAAAGAAAGAAAGATAAAAAGAAATTGATGGGCTTGGAAAAAGTGCATTGTGAATGAAGGTACCACACACCCTCTACAAAGGTGCCCATGAATGAGACACTACAGTCCCTGGTATGTCATGAGACCTATTCCCATTGAGTCTTGACCCCAACCACTTCATCCACTTTACATGGCTTAGAGAGGGATCTCTTGGAAGCTCTCCTTGATCTAGGGAAAGATCTACCCAATAGGACACCTAGTCAACCCTCCCATATTCAATCTTGACAAGTCGCATAGTGTCTTTGAGTTTTTAATTGCTTGATATAGTAATATTTTATGCACATTCTTAGATGGATTATTTATTGATTAGATTCACTTATCATGATGTTATGACTTGATATGCTTGGAGGGCATGCTCATTTGTCTTTGTAGGACCTAGTTGGTGGACAGTTTGGGGAGAACAAGCCTAGCTTTGGATTCCATGGGGCTACAAGCCCACAGGTTTGATGTGAGGGGCATGCATGCCAGATGAGAGAGATCAAACTTGGAAGGCCTTGATGATGACTTGGACGGCCTATCCCAACTCTCACTTTCCAAACGATTTGCAAGTGATTGTTTAATATTACTTTGTTAAGGGGGCAAGATTAGGGTTGTTGACCCCTAATCTTGTGGTTTACTCCTTAATTTATGGACAAACTATGTTATCTACATTTTGTATAAATAGAGATAATAAGATCTCATTTTAAACAATAACTCTCCCTCTTGTGAGAGGACTTGGTCTGAAATTTGCACCACACTTGGCTCTTTCATTCTCTTGTGCACTTGTTTATGGCTATGTTTATGAATGGTTGATGGAGGATGATGCAGGAGCATCCCTCATGACAAGCAAGCCAACGTGGAAGCAGGAAGTCAACTGGAAGACGTCCAGCGCAAGTTTTTTTGAATTTCCCTTGAATTTGATGCGCAAACATAAATGAGATCATTTAATTATGGCGCCTTGGTAAAATGTAATCAGACCTCGAGCCATACGCTCTCGTCTGAGATAGACAGAGGCATTTATAAGTAGTAAATGTAAGTAGGTAGAATTGAATTTGTAGATTAGACAGTTCTAGAAGAAAGAGGGGAAAATGGATATAAACACCCTCATGGTATTATTGTAGTAGTTGTTGATAGTTCAGGAAGAGTTAGAAGAATCCAGAGCATAGAAGAGAAGAAGAGAACTGTAGAAGAACACCCATGTACAGATCTTGAATTAATAGAAGAAGTTGATTCAGATTCATGGCTGTTGTGTTATTCTCTGTGTATGTGTGTTGAATTCTCTACTTATGAGAACTACTTCCTGTTATGTATTTGCTATTATGTTGTGTGTGTGATTTCATGTGCTGAGGTTAAAATCTGAGAGGGAGTGAAGTGAGTTACAATTGTTTCTCTTTCTGAGCAAGGATTCCTGCAAGGAGTGCAGTCGAAGTTGTCCGCAAGGAGTGCGTTGACAGAAGGCTCAAGGAATTAAACTCTTGTTCTCATTCACTCAGAAGTGAGAGGGGGTTGCTAAAGCCGTGCAAGGAGTGCGCAGGCTGAGGAGAGTCTCAGTCGTGAACTGAGTGAAGTATCGAAGGACCACTGCTGCAGGTGTGCGCAGGGTCAAGAGAACTCAACACTTAGAAGTGGTTGAGAACGGCCGCAAGGAGTGCGTGTAGAGAACCCATTTGAAGTTGTAAGCAATCGAGGAAAGCTCAGGAAGGATAAGGCTTCCAAATCCATCGAGGAGAAGAACCGAGAGTCTGTGCATAAGGTGATCGAATAGCTGCTGCCAAGTTATGTGTAGAAGGACCAGCGTTCGTAGTAGATAGCTGAGAAGGAAGTGGACAGTCAGGATCTTCCAGAGAAGATCGACGAAATCCCGTCAGCCGTTAGATCTCGAGAAGTTGTGCAGGGTTTAAGTCCTAGCGAGCAGAGGAGGAGTCCCGGAGGAGTCATCAGGATATTAGAGTCATCGGAGTTTTGTTAAGCAAGAGAATCGAGACCTTGCGAGTCTTGAAACCCCGAGAAAGGATCCTAGCCATATATCTCGGAAGGAAACGCGCCAGCATTCTGGCGAGGCATCAGGATTTTGGAGGCATCGGGGTTTTTAAAGGTCGAGAGAACTGAGACCTTTTGAGTCTCGAAACTCCGACAGGGAATCTTAGCTGTTGATCTCAACAGGACACGCATCAGACATCAAGTGAAGAGTCGGGGTTTAGTTCATCAGAGAATCGGGGTTTTCGAAGACATAGAACTCTCGCATGTTGGAATCGCGATCTGCGATATCCCGACGGGATTTTTGAACCGTCCATCAGCAAGGATGCATGGCAAGAGATCCAGAAGAGTCGTGAATTGGAGCATCAGGGTTTTCGGAGTTAAGAAACTCTTGCACATTGAAATTGCGATCCGCGATTTCTCGACAAGATCTGAACTGTTCATTTTGGGGATGCGTGTCAAAGGATCCCAAGGAGTCAGGGTTCGGCATTTCAGGGTTTCCAAAGACAAAGGAATTGTTGCATCAGAAATCATAATTTCACGATACCCGATAGGGCGACGAGGAAGTGGAGAACAGGTGTCACCCCACATCGGGGTTTGGGACTTGGAAGGGTCCGTGAACTAGTGCAACGGGAATCACGATATCTCGATACGCGATTTCCCGATCACCATAAGATTGTGGGCCATAGGCGCTAGAGAAAAGGATAGGTGTTGGAAGGTCAAACCCTCACAGGGAGTCAACGCCAAAAGGTGTCAGGGATCGGAGAATCAGAGATTTTGAGGATGCGGACTCGATACACTTCGTTCCCACGAAGTCTGAAGCCCCGATACAACGAGTATTGTGGTCACATGGACCGGGAGGCATAGCAGAGAGTGCCATCGCAGATCGGGGATCAGAGAATCGAGGAAGCATGTTCCCGCAACATCGTAGGTGTTGATTTCCCGATAGCTGAGAGTCCCGATAAGGTGGGATAAGGTTCGCATTGACTGAGACATCGGGAGTCGGGGATCCGTGAGGGGAGGGAATCATGATCTCGTAAGTGTCGATTTCCCAACGGGGAAATTCCCGACAAGAGAAAGGAAAGCATTGGCGTTGAACCACATCGGGTTTCGGGGATTTGAAAGACCCGGATCCGTGTCTGTAGGATTCGCGATCCCATGAGGTATGATTTCCCGATTTCAGATAGTGGGTGTTAAAGTCCCGATAAGGGATTGAAGAACTTTCAGTTCTTTGGGCCAAGAGAGGAGAAGGTCATGTGGGAGCAGACGTGCCCTGGGTGGCACGTTTGCATCAAGTGGTATCAGAGCACCGGAAAATCTTCTTTGCTTTCTGTAGCGAAGGACAGGGATAATTCACCATGCCACAAAGGAGAAGAGGTAGACAATCACCCGATCCAGAGGAGGAAAGGGAAATGTCCAGAGAAAGAGGTAGGCCAGTACAGAATCCAGACATGGATAGAGAAATGTGTAATATTCATGCCAGAATGGAGGACATGGAGACATCACAGAGGCGCAAAGCTGATACAGGAGATATCAGTGAATCCAAGGATGAAGGTGATGTTGGACATAGAGAAGAAGAAATCCCAGAGGAAGATGCAGTGAGCAAACATTTACTTAAAGTTGTTGCAAGGATGAGTACAAAGGTGAGAATGGATGTTCCAGTTTATGAGGGAAATCTAGATGCGGAAGAGCTGCTAGATTGGATTAGAGCTCTAGACACTTACTTTGATTATGAAGATATCGAAGAGGATAAGAAGGTCAGGCATGCCATCACGAGATTAAAAGGACATGCAGCCTTGTGGTGGGATGAACTACAAGTTGATAGGCATTGCCAAGGAAAGCAGAAGATTAAGAGATGGAACAGGATGATAGCCAAGATGAAGGAAAAATTTATTCCGAGGGACTATAAAATTTCTCTGTTCAGGAGAATGCAAAACCTGAGATAGAAGCTGATGACAGTGAAGGAGTATACTGAGGAATTTTACAGGTTGAATATCAGGGCAACTCATCGCGAAAGCAATGACGAAAAAGTGGCTAGGTATATGAATGGCCTGAGGTATGAAATTCAGGATGAAATAAGCATGGAAACCATCCGAACGGTGGAGGATGCTTACCAAATGGATCTGAAAGCTGAGGAGAAGCTGAGCCGCAAACATAGTCAAAGGGGTTGAGGCAGAAGTCAGCCTAGAGGCAAAGAAGTTTCCCAGGAAAGAATCCAGAATCCCAAGGACGAATGGAAGAAACCTCAAGGAAAGGTTGAACGAGGTGGAACCTCACAGAGAGGGCCATATGCAAAACAAAAAAGACAACATACTGAGCAGAGAGGAGGACATACTGATAATGATAGGTTTCCTCGCACCAGAGGTAGAGGAAGAGGAATAGGTGGAGTAATCACATGCTTCACATGTGGAAAGAATGGGCACAGGTCGTTCAAATGTCCAGAGAAAAAGAAAGAAACGGGAGAGACTCACATCGCCGAGGCACAGAGGCGAGATGTTGAGGCAGAATACGCTAAAGGTGGAAGATCGTTGGTGATGCGGAAAGTCCTTTTGACGCCAGAGAGGGAGATGGAGAATTCAGCGTAGAGGAACAGTCTTTTTAGGACTGCTTGCAAGACCAAGGATAGAGTGTGCAAGGTCATCGTGGACAGTGGAAGCATCGATAATCTCGTTTCAAACGAGATGGTAGAAAAGCTGGAGCTGGAGACAACTGATAATCTGAGTCCATACAAAGTTTCATGGCTACAGAAGGGACATCAGGTAAATGTCACTAAACAGTGCTTAGTTGACATTAAGATAGGAGGATATAATGATAAAATTTTATGTGATGTTATTCCTATGGATGTCTGTCATTTATTGTTGGGCAGACCATGGCAATATGATAGAAATGTAATTCATGATGGGAGGATGAATACATATACCCTAGAGAAGAATGGGAGAACTCATATGTTGTGTCCAATTGAAGATAGAGAGGTGAAATCGGAAGTGAACAACAGGGTACTTCTCATGAGTGGGAAAGAGCTTCTTACGGAGGTGAAGAAGAAGGAAGATCCACAATTCTTTGTGGTTAGAAAACCCAAAATCGTTTTGACCAACACAAGAGTGGATGATTTCCCGGAAGAAATTCAGGAATTGTTGGAAGAGTTCGCTGACATTGTGGTAGACGAATTACCTCATTCGTTACCACCGATGAGGAGTGTGAGTCATCATATAGACCTCATACCCGGAGCCAGTTTGCCAAACAAAGCCGCGTATAGGTTGATGCCGCAGGAAAATGAAGAAGTCAAAAGGCAGGTGTAGGAACTGTTGGATAAAGGACTGATCAGGGAAAGTTTAAGCCCGTGTGTCGTCCCAACGGTATTGAGTCCAAAGAAAGATGGAGGTTGGAGAATGTGCACCGATTCCAAAGCCATTAACAAGATAACCATTAGGTATAGATTTCCATTGCCGATAATGAATGACTTGATGGACTGTTTAAGTGGGGCAAATCTTTTTTCAAAGATAGATTTGAAGAGTGGATATCATCAGATTCGTATGAGAGAAGGGGACGAATGGAAAACAACATTCAAGACAAATGAAGGTTTGTATGAATGTCTTGTCATGCCATTTGGTTTGACAAACGCACCGAGTACCTTCATGAGTTTAATGAATGAAGTGTTGAAGGAGTTCATTAGGAAATTTTTCATTGTGTATCTGGATGACATATTGGTTTTCAGCAAGACAAAGGATGAACACTTGAAGCATTTGGCTATTGTGATGAAGAATCTACAGCAGGAGAAGTTGTTGATAAACATGAAGAAATCATCATTTATGAAGACAGAACTCATTTATCTGGGTTTTGTTATATCTGCAAATGAGTTGAGGATGGATCCAGATAAGGTGGAGGTAATTAAGAATTGGCCATCACCAAGGAACATATTCGAGGTGAGAAGTTTTCATGGACTGGCTAGTTTCTATCGAAAATTCATCAGGAATTTCAGTGGAATTAGCGCAGCAATGATGGACACAGTCAAGAAAAGACATAAATATTTTCACTGGACAGAAGAGGCTGAGAAGAGTTTCAATTTGCTTAAACAGAAGATTATGGAGCAACCAATTCTGGTGTTGCCAGATTTTCAAAAGACATTTCAGGTGAAATGTGATGCAAGGGGGTTTGCCATAGGAGCAGTCTTAAGCCAGGAAGACAGACCGATTGCATATTTCAGCGAGAAGCTGAATGAGGCGAAAGAGAAATATTCCACATATGATAAGGAATTTTATGTCGTCATACAGGCATTGAAGAAATGGAGGCACTATTTGATTCCGAGAGAATTTATTTTATATAGTGATAACCATGCATTGCAGTATGTAACTCAACAGGAGAAATTGAATCAGAGGCATGTTAAATGGGTAGAATACATGCAGAATTTTACATTTGTAATTAAACATATTTCGGGTACTGCTAACAAAGTGGCTGATGCTTTGAGCAGGAAATGTTTGTTGTTGCAGGAGTTCAAAGTCAAGACTTTAGGCTTTGATGATCTTAAGGACATGTATGCAACTGATCAGGATTTCAGTGAAGCGTATGGAGCAGCTGAGAACCCAGTTCTCAGAGATCAAAGTTAGTGGATAGAGTATGTGATCCAGGATGGGTTGTTGTTCAAAGGCAATCAACTATGCATTCCAGATTGCTCCATGAGGGAGAATCTGTTAAAAGAAAAACACAGTGGAGGCTTGGCAGGGCATTTTGGCCACGACAAGACATTTTCAAAGTTAAGCAAAGCATACTTTTGGCCAGGGATGCAGTCAGAAGTCAAAAGGTTTGTCGACAGATGTAGAATTTTCCAGCATTCAAAGGGCAGAAAGCAGAATGCGGGATTCTATCAACCATTACCCATACCCGAGAGGCCGTGGGATGAAATCAACATGGATTTCGTATTGGGATTGCCTAGGACGCAAAGAGGACATGATTCAATCTTTGTGGTGGTTGACAGGTTTTCCAAAATCACACATTTTATCCCATGCCAGAAGACCAGCGATGCGACTCACATCGCAAATTTGTTTTTCAAGGAGGTCGTTAGACTTCATGGATTGCCGAGAAGTATAGTTTCAGACAGGGATACCAAATTCATAGGGAATTTTTGGAGGACCTTATGGAAGAAGCTCGGAACTAAACTAGCGTTTAGTTCTTCTTACCATCCAGAGACAGACGGACAAACAGAAGTGGTCAACAGGAGTCTAGGAGACTTGCTGAGGAGCTTAGTGGTGGAGCATCATAGCAGCTGGGATAATATATTACCACAAAAGGTCCAGTGGTAGAAGAAGATGTCGATTTCAGAAAAGCCACAAATGGAACAGATACTGGATAAACGAGTGGGTAAGAGAACCAGGAGGAAGGAGTACTTTGAATATTTGGTCAAGTGGAAGGGCCATCCAGTTGAAGATGCCAGCTGGGAGAATGAAGCAGCGATACAGAAGCATGGATATACCGTACAGGAGCTCATGGATAGGAGCCCATGCAAATTTTCAAGTGAGGGAGTATTATGTAGGAGCATCCCTCACGACAAGCAAGCCAACGTGGAAGCAGGAAGTCATCTGGAAGACGTCCAGCGCAAGTTTTTTTGAATTTCCCTTGAAGTTGATGCACAAACATAAATGAGATCATTTAATTATGGTGCCTTGGTAAAATTTAATCATACCTCGAGCCATATGCTCTCGTCTGAGATAGGCAAAGGCATTTATAAGTAGTAAATGTAAGTAGGTAGAATTGAATTTGTAGATTAGACAGTTCTAGAAGAAAGAGGGAAAAATGGATATAGACACCCTCATGGTATTATAGTAGTAGTTGTTGATAGTTCAGGAAGAGTTAGAAGAATCCAGAGCATAGAAGAGAAGAAGAGAACTGTAGAAGAACACCAATGTACAGATCTTGAATTAATAGAAGAAGTTGATTCAGATTCATGGTTGTTGTGTTATTCTCTGTGTATGTGTGTTGAATGCTCTACTTATGAGAACTACTTCCTGTTATGTATTTTCTATTATGCTATGTGTGTGATTTCATGTGTTGAGGTTAAAATTTGAGAGGGAGTGAAGTGAGTTACAATTGTTTCTCTTTCTGAGCAAGGATTCCTGCAAGGAGTGCAGCTGAAGTTGTCCGCAAGGAGTGCGTTGACAGAAGGCTCAAGGAGTTAAACTCTTGTTCTCATTCACTCATAAGTGAGAAGGGGTTGCTAAAGCCGTGCAAGGAGTGCGCAGGCTGAGGAGAGTCTCAGTCGTGAACTGAGCGAAGTATCGAAGGACCACTGCTGCAGGTGTGCGCGGGGTCAAGAGAACTCAACACTTAGGAGTGGTTGAGAACGGCCGCAAGGAGTGCGTGCAGAGAACCCATTTGAAGTTGTAAGCAATCGAGGAAAGCTCAGGAAGGATAAGGCTTCCAAATCCATCGAGGAGAAGAATCGAGAGTCTATGCATAAGGTGATCGAATAGTTGTTGCCAAGTTACATGCAGAAGGACCAGCGTTCGTAGCAGATAGCTGAGAAGGAAGTGGACGGTCAGGATCTTCCAGAGAAGATCGACGAAATCCCATCAGTCGTTAGATCTCAGGAAGTTGTGCAGGGTTTAAGTCTTAGCAAGCAGAGGAGGAGTCCCGAAGGAGTCATCAGGATATTAGAGTCATCGGGGTTTTGTTAAGAAAGAGAATCGAGACCTTGCGAGTCTCGAAACACCAAGAAAGGATCCTAGCCATTGATCTCGGCAGGACACGCGCCAACATTCTGGCGAGGCATCGAGATTTTGGAGGCATCGGGGTTTTTAAAGATCGAGAGAACTGAGACCTTTTGAGTCTCGAAACTCCGACGGGGAATCTCAACCGTTGATCTCAATAGGACACGCGTCAGACATCAAGCGAAGAGTCAGGGTTCAGTTCATCAGAGAATCGGGGTTTCCGGAGTTAAGAAACTCTTGCACATTGAAATTGCGATCCGCGATTTCCCGACAAGATTGGAACCGTTCGTTTTGGGGACGCATGTCAGAGGATCCCAAGGAGTCGGGGTTCAACATTTCAGGGTTTCCAAAGACAAAGGAATTGTTGCATCAGAAATCACGATTTTGCGATACCCGATAGGGCGACGAGGAAGTGGAGAACAGGTGTCACCCCACATCGGGGTTCGGGACTTGGAAGGGTCCGTGAACTAGTGCAACGGGAATCGCAATATCCTGATACGCGATTTCCTGATCACCATAAGATTGTGGGCCATAGGCGCTAGAGAAAAGGATACGTGTTGGAAGGTCAAACCCTCGCAGGGTGTCAATGCCAAAAGGTGTCGGGGATCGGAGAATCAGAGATTCTGAGGACGTGGAGTCGATACACTTCGTTCCCGCAAAGTCCGAAGCCCCGATACAATGAGTATTGTGGTCACATGGACCGGGAGGCATAGCAGAGACTGCCATCGCAGATCGGGGATCGGAGAATCGAGGAAGAAGGTTCCCGAAACACCATAGGTGCCGATTTCTCGATAGCTGAGAGTCTCGATAAGGTGGGATAAGGTCCGCGTTGACTGAGACATCGGAAGTCGGGGATTCGTGAGGGGAGGGAATCATGATATCGTAAGTGTTGATTTCCCGATGGAGAAATTCCCAACAAGAGAAAGGAAAGCATTGGCGTTGAACCACATCGGGTTTTGGGGATTTGAAAGACCCGGATCCGTGTCTGTAGGACTCGCGATCCCGCGAGGTCCGATTTCCCAATTTCGGATAGGGAGATCAAAAGGGAAAATTTTTGTGGGTGTTAAAGTCCTGATAAGGGATTGAAGAACTTTCAGTTCTTCGAGCCAAGAGAGGAGGTCGTCCTGTGGGAGCGGACGTGACCTGGGTGGCACGTTTGCGTCAGAGGAGGTCTAGTGCTAGCTTTGGATGATGATTTATAGCTCTTATGGTGGATTATCTTTGCATTTATCTTGATATTGGTATGGTCTTTTTTTATTATTCGATCATTTTTTCAGGTCAATTATTGTTATGATAGGATCTAGGCGGGAAGTATAAGGACATACACCCCCACCATAGCCTTCATAATTTTATGCTTCATCTCATTGATTTCACTAGGGTTTGCAAAGAGAAGTATAAGGGAATACACCCTCTTAACTTAAACCCTAGCTAGAAAAACTTTCCTTGGGAAGTAAAAGGGCTTACACCCCCAAGGAGGGAGCTTCTTTAGATTTTTGTTTTCATGACCCCATTAACCCAATAGTAAAGGAACTAATCATTTATTATTGCATTGGAGAAATAAAATATCGCACTGGGAAATGTGAATTTCGGTCATTTTTACTTCTTGCAAAGTGGATTGTACTTCTTGTTCCTTGGGCACCTCAGATTCACTAGGGAGTCCCCATCAAGGGGATACTTCTTGATGTTGTTACAAAACTGCATCTTCAACCATTAGGGTTGTATAAACCTTAACTCATTTTCTTGAATAACTCTCTTATCAACCATTGGATTTTGCTCAAAGTTTGCACACTTACTCTCCTTGGCATAGGGCAATTTTTGGAAAATTTTGAGGGGATTTCAGTGGCTGATTTTCTTTCTTTAATACATAGAATATTACAGCCATAAGTATGATATAATTTTCTATAGACAAGTATTTACAATGACCTTATTTTTTGTGCTATAATATTGGCTTTTCATCTTGAGTTTAACTAGTCTTCCTCTTGTCTTTTCTACTTGATATCTAGAACTTATTGAGCAGCTTATAAGATATTTTGATTACTGATATATACTGTTATATAATTCTTCAAATAGGGACAAAAATATTAACTTGCTAATTCAACTAACATATATCATTGCAAAGTGTCTTTTCTTGTGTCTCAGGAAGGTACAATCATCCGGAGAAGTACTATACCTGTGGGGCATCAATTAATTGACTTGCAAGGCATATCTACCTACCATTTATTCCACTTAGAATTGACCTCTATGGGATTCTCTTCCATTTCCATCCATATCCATCTCAATCCCCTTAGGGTCACTGGGATCACCTCCCTAGAGTGACCTAGTCACCCTTGAAGTGTGGGACCTACATCGAGGTGACATTGGGTGTAGGATTCCAAAGTTGTAGCACTTGTTTTGTGGTTGGGTTGGTATTTGCCCAACCTAAAACTTGCACTATAATAGGAATAAAATCAAGGTAAAAATAACATTTGTGCAAAGCTTCGATGGAGAGTGAGCATGCCTTGGGATCTTGAGTTCCATATGACATAGGATTCGATTACAGTGGCCACGAATCTTCCTCAAGATGGAGATAAATAGTTCAAGAACTAGCCTACAGATAAGCAGATGTATACTTATTTCCTCACAATGGACTACAAACCCAATTGAGCGAAGGGACTACCACAACAATGGTTTAAGAAAAGGGATCGTGATCTCCTCTACATACCACATAAATATAATACCTATGAGGGGTGTTTTGGGTTGGAATTTTTGTTTCATATTCGACTTTTAAGGAATTTCAAAGGACAAAGTTTAAATTTTCCATATTTTTTACAAATTTCACTCTCTAAGATGGCACTAATAGCTAAAAAAGAACAACAAATGTGGAGCATAATCTATTCCACTATGGCCTTATTCAAATCCTAATCGTGGAAGAGTTGAAAAAAAGGCAATATGACTCCAGACATTTTCTAGACATGAATTTATATATTGTTGGAGGAAATTTTGTAGGATAAGGGTTGAAGCAGTAGACCAGACAGAAAAGGAAAACCAAGCCCACAATTGCATAGGATATCGAGGCTAAAGATGAAAAGGAGTCTGAGCATGTATTTGTTTGGGAACTTGAGGCTGAAAATGAGGATGCATTAGAGCATAAAGATACTCAGGAACCTGAGAAAGAGGACGAATATGTCCAAATAATAGGAGAAGTCAAGAAATGAGGGAATAAAAGGAAGACCTTAAATTCACCTCCACAACCTAAAGTGACAAGGATCCAGACCATGAAAATGCCTAAGAAGAATTAGACCGTGGATGAACAACATGACATCATGGATTTACTAAAGAACAAGTTGGGAAAGGATACCCATGGAGAACTGCAATAAATCTCATCGCTCCACAGGGAAGGAGATGAAAAATTGAAGGATGTAGCCCCTATAGGACAAGACAATGAATCTCATCTTGATGCAGAGGAGCTTAAATATGAAGGGTGAAATTTTTCCTACATATCGTCGACCAAATAGAAAAAGAGGATTAATAAATTGCAACAAATTGTTAAAGAACTGTTTGTTATGGAAGGATTTATTAATAATGAGAATGTGTTATTGAGGAATGCTAAACACAGGTTACATGAAGAAATTAAATAGCTCAAGGAAAGTCACAATAAGTCTAAGAAGTTGGTTAAAAAATGGTTTGGAAGAGCCAGTAGACTTAGGGAAAGAAACTGTAGGCTTCAAGTCATACTTCGAAGCCTCCAATCTACAAACTATGGTCTAGAGGTGCAAGCCCATACAACCACTAAGTAGATGTGGGTAGAATTTTTTTCAATTTTGAATTCATCAGTTTTGCAGAGGTCCTGGTTTTCTTTGCATGAGGACATGTAATCCATCAGACGTGGGAGAGATGTGGATTACATGTTTTGATAGTTTTGGAACTACCCAAAGACCCCATTTTTAGCCGCTTTTCCTGCAATACCTTGTCCTAGTGCCCTATATAAACCTATTATCTCATGTTTTTGCTCTGAAATAACATCTCAAGCATAAACATAACAATATTCACCCATAGTCATAATTTCTTCATTTATTTTGAGTAAATTGAATATTAAATTGTCATGGTCTATGAAGTTACAGGATCAAATCTTCTTGCAACAGTCATAGTCTTGCAACACTTTTTTGATTCAACCACCTATGGACTTCATAGACTAAAAAGGGAATGTGTGTTCAACAAGAAAACATGAAAATATGGTATCCTGTGTCCAACTTAGATCAAAATCTAAGATTAATTGTTGGCTTGAAAATGGATCTTGTCAAAGCAACTCTACAATAGGTGACGTTTTTGGAAGCAATTTCATGCCTTCGATCATGAAACTTCTTGATACGATATACCATATTTTTACTATCATTATTTTGATGTAAGTTCTTGTTTGAATATAGCTAAGGAAGTTCTTTTGTTGTAATCCCGTAATGATGTCATTGTAACTAGCTCTACAACATAGTATCATAGGGTTACTAATGTAAACTCTATAACTATGGAAAAATCATAGAGGAACGAGGGTTGGAAAAATAATAAGGAGAATGGGATCAGACATTGATGTATATTTCCTTGAATTAATTGAAGGCCAATTTCCTATGTCTTGTAAGTCCTTGTGATTTTGAGTTTTTCATAGGTTTACAGGTGTGTATCTGAGAGGAGGAAGGCCTCCCTTGATCTCAGAAACATTTCCCTTTGTGTGTGTGACTATAGGTAATGTATGGTGTGTCGATTCAACCTTAGATGCATGATGGTATTGTTATAAGTTGTTTTTACAAATATGTTGTTCGATCTTGCAGACATTGGATTTATGTAGCCTAGTTCCTGCAACACTTGTAGTATAGTTCTTGCAACATATGTAGCTTATGATTCCTGCATCATGTTGTTTTAGTGATTTGATTTTAGTTTTATTCTCTACAATTATATAATTTGTATTTAAATCATGTGTTGAATTAAATAGGTTTATTTCATGCATGTCTAAGTCAATATCAGCTAAAGAAGATACTTGCATAGTATTGTTAGCCATATATGCTAACCTGGAGTTATACTTACTAGTCCACAACTGGATAGTATTTTTCTCAGGGATCCATGATCACATTTAATTTTTTTTATATTTAGTTTATAAAGGTGCATTCATGAGTATTGATTAAATCTGTTAAAAGTGGGACTCTTAGAGTATTGTCAGGCCTAATCAGAATTACATATGATTGACTTGCATTTCTACCGTAAGAGTTCACAATGGATCTTAATCAATATTGGATGACATATAAAATTCAATTCGATTACTTTTTGTTTACAAATTTTTCAATAGGTTTGTGATGATTGGTGAGTTGATTCATAGTTAGAAGCACTCCATGAATTATTTTTTCATATATTTTTATTTACACTTCGTAAGATTAAAACCTGGGACTAATGATTGAATGTATCAGAATTATGAATGTACAATTCTCCTGACAAGATACACAAACATTAGCTCCCAAATAAATTGTCCTAGTTAACCATCCATAGCATTCTTCCTAAAAGAGGCAAGTAGAAGTAAATCTCCACAATTAGCAATGATTTGAAAGTGAGAAGTGC
Organism: Picea mariana; assembly: GCA_032191745.1. Classification (NCBI taxonomy): domain Eukaryota; kingdom Viridiplantae; phylum Streptophyta; class Pinopsida; order Pinales; family Pinaceae; genus Picea; species Picea mariana. The sequence continues at coordinate 238,209 of JASDQU010102596.1, read as the reverse complement.
TTCTCTTATTTATATCATATATATAGCACCCTTCTCACACAATACAAACCCTAATAACATAAAATAATTCCTTTATCTTTCATAAGCCCCAGAGATAAGGAAAAAATATATAAATAATCCATGATACAAAGTGGATAGGTCTCTAAGACCCCCAAAGATGCCTCTAAGATGAAGTAAAGAAACTCAAATGTGAAATTGACCCATATAATAGTGCTCAAATCTCAGACATGTGGCCTAAAAGGAGGACAACTCACTCCATAATGGTGAAAAGATGGCTCAAAAGGTGAAACATTGCCTTAACGACATGCAACATTGCATCTCTAAGAGTGCCTCTAACCCTCCAAAGGGTGTGACATAATCAAAAGTGTCATGTCATCTCAAGGAGAACCCAAATGTCTCATCAAGGGAGTCCAATAATCATCAAGGTGGGATGTCCATGTTCCTAGGGAAACATCTTATCATCCAAATATAATGTCCCATATCCAAAGGGTGTTATCATACAAGGAGAAATACCACGTCATCGATCCAAGTGCAATGTCCTCAAGAAAATTACAAACATCCTCAAAAGGTAAAAGGTCCCATCACTAATGACCTCAATATCATGTCCACACATTCTAAGAGGTCCTATAATTGAATCCATGTCATCAAATCCTCCAACATCCTTCTAGGAATGACAAACGACCTCCCTCAAAGTGGTGGATACATCCTCCATACACATGGGGTAATAGCCCATACATCAACCTCCAAAATATCCAAGTGTCATCAACCATGTGCAATCATCATCAAGGAGGGGGCTCATGTGGTCCAAGAGGCATCATGAAGACCAAAGTCAAAGTACAAAATCAAAACACAACATACAACGTGAGTCATATTAATACAAAATCCAATAGATAAATCTCACAGAACAACCTCTTCAAACTTCACACAAGATGTTAGATGTTTTTTTGGATAAAAATTGTATATTAGGTTTTGAAACCTCCAACATTTCAAATGGACACTCCACCCATCATCAGGGACACTTGAAGCTACCATGTTTAAAACAAGTGCTAAGGTTTGTATTTAAAGAGGAAATATGGAAAATGGCCATTGAGGATAGGAGATAGGAAAAAATAATCGTTGAGATCAAATATTAAAAAAGATAGTAAATTAATCGATGATATTAAATAATGATATAAGAAAATGAATATAGTATTGAAGGTTTTTTGAAAATAATGAAAAAAATAACGTAATTAAGATAGATAGATTAATAATAGAATGATCAAAATTCTTTTAAATTTGATAATATTGTTAATAAAATATAATATTAATGATAATAAAGTGAAAGAGTTAAAAAGTGAAGATAAGATATACTTTAATAATGTTGTTAATAATAATAATAATAAAGAAAAATGATTAAAATTGAAAACAAAGCTATAATATGGCTATAGCGAGATGATGATATTAATGGGAACCAGAAATATTGTGAGGCCAAGATTAGAGAAATTATTAACGCATGAGATAGGAATAGATCCAACATTAAACAAGTAGATAAGAAAAGAAAAAATGTTGTCAAAGGAAATTAAGTTGAGGAGGCAATAGAGTATTAATAGGTGTTGAAAATAAAGAAGTATAGAAAGTTGTTCATAATAAAAATAAGGTAATAAAAAGTGAACAAGATTTAATGATAATGTTAATAAAGGATAACAGTAATGATAATAAAGTAAAATACTTAAACTGAAAGAGATAAAAAGAAAACAAAGATGAAAGGATGCTTCAAAAAAATGATGACGCTAAAGGGAACAGATAGATTGTGAGGCCAAGAATAGAAGTGAAAGGATGGAGAGGAAGGAAATGAAGGAGACAATAAAGTGAATGAAAACAAAGCCTAATGCTCAAGGTGATGAATGATGAGCTTCCAGGATTGGCTAAGTTTGTAACCATCTTCGTGATTAAAATTATTATGATGTTTTTCAATTTTAAGATCTTCTTGAATGAGGCGTGAGGAGTAATAATGGGTTGAGGAAATAATTTTGGTTTGGTCAAAATGAATGAGGTGCTTGGATTTAAAGGAGTGTTTGGCGATCGCTGATTTGGAGATACGGTTGTGGGTGGTATCAAATATATTCTCTTTAAGATGGGCTTTGAATGATATGCCAATTTGACCTATGTAAGAGTTTCCATAGAAAAAAGGAATTTGGTAAACTCTTGGGCCAAGCATTGGGTCGGATTTGTCTTTAGCAGTGTTATCACACAGTTTGTAGCTTGGGAAAATCCCAACCCAAGAAAAAAATGTGAGACACAACTGGGGACACCTATCACTATCACCTCAATAGATATCCCCCTCATTTTAGTGATGGACAATTCCAACACAAGAGAGGCTTCTCGGGTGACCCTAGGGGGGTTGCAAAGAAGAAGCTAAGAAGAAGAATTGAGCACCCCTATAGGTCACAATGAAAGGTTCTAGGGGATTTATGGAGGATGAGTATCAATCAAGGGAAAGTTTCCAATGAAGAATACGTGAAAAACAAATGTTAGACAACCAAAACCAAGACAATATATGATGAAATGAGCCCTAGAACAAGAGGGAACCAAGTTATGCTTGTTGTCCAAAAATTTGCAACACACAATAGTGATATATCAGCAACAAAGGAGTTATAATAGCTGCAAATTAAACCATAAACATTGTGTATATGATATTGGATAAAAATGGTAGCAATTAGTTGACAATCTTCCAATATTTAAAACAAGATTTTGATAACAAAGGAGGATTGTCAAAGAGTGTTATCTTCAAGTATTTGTGACAGCCTAATGGATTTAGAAAAAAATTCGTACAACAAAATGTTCTAACCACTTAAATTAGCAATTAAACCACCCAATCAATAGCTTATTATCGATAGAACAATTATCACAACTTACAAGTAATTTTTAGTGGCAGAAAAGTGGAAAAAGAGTATGAGAGAGCAAGTTTATTGCAACCCTAATGGATATAGCTTAATTTTTATTACAACAACACAATCACTTAGCCAATCAATACGCCCTTTGAGCACAAGAGATCCTAAATCATGTAAGATTCAGATCCAAACTTGAACAATTCAATCTCTCAAATTTCACATTTATCAATGCAATAATATACAATCTCCAACGCAATTAGTTCCTTATCTATTGAGTTAATGGAGTCTCCTACTTAGACAATAACCTAGAAAAAAAGAAGAATAAAATGTTTCTTTGTAAATTAAACCCTTATAAATCCCTAAAAGACATAAAACCTCCAAATAGTCTATCTTAGAAATCCAAGTTCAACTAGGGTTTGATAATATTCTAGGGGTGTAAAACCTCTTACTCCCTAGAGAAGATAAATGTAATATACCAGATATAAAAAGTATGCAGAACAGAAATAAAATGCTAGAAATGGTAGAATAACAGTAATATAACAAGCATAATCTCCACAATAGCACAGAAATGATATAAGAACAACAACAGAAATAGCACTTTGATTCATAAAGCAATGTTCACATGCCTCTTCGAGGGGGAAACCTCCAGTCGAGCAACGCTCTGTTACAATAATCTCCAAGCTAGGGTTTTCATACCCTCGACCCTTATTTATACTAAATATGTCTATCAAGAGAAGCATCTAGAGGAAGATCCTTCTAGAAGCGGAAGCTTCTATTAGGTCTTCTTACATCCACCTTATTCTATTTTATTGAAAGGCCTTATTAATATTGACCTTTATTACATACGAATATATTGATCTACCTATGTGCGGGTTAGGACCCTAACATGTCTTCCCCCTTAAAAACAACCTTGTCCTCAAGGCTTGAGATGTGGAAAATGTTGCAGAATGGTAGCTAGTTCCCAAGTGGCATCTGCTGGATTTGTATCTTTCCACTGGACTAGCACTTCCTTGATGGTTCGCTAACACAGGCGATGCTCACGCTGGTCCAAAACTACTTCTGGCTGTAGCCAAATGGATCCTTCTTTAGCTAACTCGGGAAGGTTGGTTTGAATTTGGCACCTAGTTCCAATCACCTTCTTTAAGCATGAAACATGAAAAACAGGATGTAGCTTTGACTGACTGGGCAGAGCTAACTGATAGGTGACTTGTCCCACATGCTTGAGAACTGTATAAGGACCATAAAATTTGGGCATTAGCTTATGACACTACTTGGACTTGAGGGAAGTTTTCTTGTATGGTTGCAGTCACAGAAACACCTGATCCCCTTCTGCAAATTGACGTTCATAGCGAACTTGATCTACCTGTTGCTTCATGTGATTATGTGCCATGACCAAGTTCTCTTTAAGGGTATGAAGAATATCCTCTTGAACTGTAAGTGTTTGGTCAACCACCTGGACCTTCGAGGTACCTGGTAAGTATGAGAGAATTGAAGGTGGCTTCTGTCCATATACTGCTTCAAAAGGAGTCATGTGTGTAGTTGTATGGTAGGAAGTGTTGTACCACCATTCAGTTAGGGGTAACCATTGAGCCCACTGATTTTTCTTTTCAGAGGAAAAACACCTTAGATATGTTTCCAAACACTTGTTGACAACTTCCGTTTGACCATCATTCTGGGGATGATAAGCTGTGCTTAGATGCAATTGGCTTCCCTTTAGCCTAAACAGTTATTGCCAAAAATTGCTTGTGAAAGTTGTGTCATGATCAGAAACAATAGAGTGCGGCATGCCATGAAGCTTGAAGAACTGGTCCATGAAAATTTGAGCCACTGTGGATGCAGTAAATGGGTGTTGAAGAGCACAGAAATGAGCATACTTGGAAAGGCGATCCACAACCACCATTATGACTGATTTATTTCCCTATTTGGGTAAACCGGTAATAAAGTCCATAGATATATCCTTCCAAATAGCAGGTGGAATCGGGAGCGGTTGTAGTGTGCCCGGAGATTTCACTATTTCTCCCTTGTTGCATTGACACACCTCACATTTAGCGACAAAATTACAAATGTCATGTTTCATACCATCCCAAAAGAAAGAACGTTTGACTCTGTCATAGGTTTTGGTGAACCGGGAGTGCCCTGCTATGGGTGTAGCATGAAGCTCAGAAGGTACCGTGGATTTAAGCTTTGAGTGTTTACTTAAATACAAATGGCCTTTGTATCAAAGCTCATCCTGGAGCCAAGAGTACCTTGGGGGAGATGGAGCATTGGTATACAATTGTTGGATCAGATGCGAACTTTTAGGATCTTGTAGCCATTCCTGGTGCACAGCTTGGAGCCAATTTGGTACAATGAAGGAAAGAGAANTCATGTTTCATACCATCCCAAAAGAAAGAACGTTTGACTCTGTCATAGGTTTTGGTGAACCGGGAGTGCCCTGCTATGGGTGTAGCATGAAGCTCAGAAGGTACCGTGGATTTAAGCTTTGAGTGTTTACTTAAATACAAATGGCCTTTGTATCGAAGCTCATCCTGGAGCCAAGAGTACCTTGGGGGAGATGGAGCATTGGTATACAATTGTTGGATCAGATGCAAACTTTTAGGATCTTGTAGCCATTCCTGGTGCACAGCTTGGAGCCAATTTGGTACAATGAAGGAAAGAGAAAAAAGGGATCCTTCTTCTTCATATTTTAGGAACAGTGCATCCGCCACCACATTGTATTTTCCCTTCTTGTAAATGATCTCATAATCATATCCAAAGAGATTAGTCACCCATTTTTGTTGCTCCAGGGAGGAAATTCTTTGTTTCAGAAAGTACTTGAGGCTTTGATGGTCTATCTTAATTTGGAAACGTTGTCCCAAGAGATAAGGGCACCACAGATCAACGACATGTAGAATAGCCAACATTTCCTTTTCATAGATGGGTTTGCCCAGATTCCTTTCAGATAGTTGCCTGCTAGTGAAGGCCAAATGTCGACCCTCTTGCATAAGGACAACACCGATTCCTTTCTCTGAGGCATCACATTCCAACACAAAGGTCTTTGTGAAAGGTCTTTGTGAAATCAGGAAGGGCCAGAACCGGAGTGATGCACAAGGTCGTCTTCAAGGTTTGAAAATCTTGAGAAGTGGCTGGAGTCCAAGTGAAAGAGTTCTTTTTGAGGAGAGACATGAGAGGTGTTGCAATCTTGCCATAATTCTTAACAAACTTGCAATAATACCCTGTTAAGCCCAGAAATCCACGCAAGATTTTGAGAGTCTTTGGGTGTGGCCAGCCTTGCATAGCTTCAATCTTTTTCGGATCCACCCTGATTCCATCCTTGCCAACCAGATGACCCAAGTATTCTACTTCTGAGGCACCAAAAGCACATTTAGACTGTTTCAAGAAAATTTTGTGTTGAGAGAGTAGATGGAGAACTCGATCCACATGAGTAAAATGGTATGTCCAAGTTTTTCTATAGATTAGGATATCATCAAAGAAAACTAATACAAAATGACAGAGAAAAGGATGGAAGACATGATTCATGAGGCTTTGGAAGGTGGAGGGGGCATTACACAAACCAAAGGGCATGACCAAAAACTCACAGTGGCCCTCATGAGTTCGAAAGGTTGTCTTGGGAATGTCTGCCTCCTTCATACGTATCTAGTGATAGCCCGAGCGAAGATCAAGTTTAGTAAAGAATTAGGCGCCACTCAATTCATCCAAGAGGTCATCAATGACAGGAATGGGAAATTTGTCTTTAATGGTCAGTTTGTTGGGGGCACAGAAGTCATGACACATTCTCCAAGAACCTTCTTTCTTCATGACCATGACGATAGGAGAAGAGTAAGGGCTTGTACTAGGGTGGATAATACCTGCAGTAAGGAGTTCCTGGACCATTTTCTCAATTTCATTTTTTTGTGAAAAGGGGTGGCGATGTGGACGGATATTGGGAGGAAGGCTTCCAGGTACAAGGGAAATGGAATGATCATGAACACCGCGGGAAGGAGGGAGTCCTTGGGGAGTGGAAAATACCATTTGGTGTTTAGAAAGGAGGGCTTGGAGGTCTTCCAGCACCGGGGGTGTCTCTATTGCTTGTATGGCATGGAGTTGGGCAATGATACCAGAATGAACTTTTTTGAGTAGATTTTCCATGCAATGGGAACTAATGACCTCAAGTGAACCAGTCGTGATGCCTTGGAATTTATAATGGTGGCCTTCCTGGTAGAATTGCATGGTTAATGCCTTAAAATCCATGAGAATGGAACCCAAAGTCCTTAGCCAGTCTGCACCCAACACAATGTCACAACCACCCATGTCGATAGAAAACATATGGGATTTTAGGTGGTAGTCACCGATTTGGAGATGCACATTTTCACAGCACCCTCCACATTTCATGGAAGCACCATTGGCAATCATGATTCAAAAATTGTTGACGGCATGGATGTAGCAATGAGTTTCTTGGGAAATGTGGCGATGAATAAAATTATGGGTGCTTCCACTATCAACCAGAATGATGACCTTCCGATGCTTGATGTAACCAATTAACTTGAGGGTTTGGGGGGCGGAGAAGCCAGTGAGAGCATTGAGGAAAATAATTGGTTCCACTTCGGGAGGGTCTGAGGGAGGGGTGATGTCAGTGATTTCAGGTGACTCAGGCACAAGGGGAGTTTCAACATCCTCTTCCGAAATATCCTCAGATATGGCCATAAAAAGATTTTGTTCCTTACACTTGTTGCCCAAGAAATATGTGTCATCACAATTATAGCAAAGGCCTTTGAGTTGGCGTTTAGCCATTTCATCCCTGGTCAATTTTTGGATCTTTAATGGGGCAGAGGGAGTGGTGGGATTTACGGGTTTAGGGCGAGGGATAAAGGAGGGTTTACAGTTTTGGGAGGATACAACCTAATGTGCTTCTTTATCTTTTTTAGTAGCCTCCACCCAACTCGAAGGTCGATCCATGAGGACATGGGCCCAAATATCCTCCTTGAGGCCACTGATAAAACACTCTCGAAAGAAAGCATCAGTCATGCCATCTATTCGAAAAGCCAGGCGCTCAAAGGAAGCTATGAAGTCTTTTACTGTTCCTGATTGTTTCAACTTTTTCAAATGGCCCAAATGGTTGGTGTCAGTGTCAAAGTGTTCATAAAGCTTAGTCACAAATTGGGCCCAAGCAATATACCCTTGACGGAAAGTTTTTCTACATTGCCACCATTGCCAACGTTCTTGATCTAGATGGAGAACACCATAATGGAGTTTGGCCAAGTCATCTGTAATGTTGTATAAAGAGAAATAATGTTCCATTTGGGTGACCCAGCCAGTGGGGTCCGAGCCAGCAAATTTGGTCACATGCACCTGCGGAAGGTGTAGGTCACGTTGAAATTGATGGGGTTGAAAGGTATGGGAATGGGAGGAATGTTCACCTTCAGTCTTTGGAGGTGCATCAGAGAAAGGGTCATCTGTAGGGATCTTCATTTTGGTGCAGAGTGATGCAAAGATAGATTCAAGTTGGGTGGTCAGTTCTTGTTTGACTTCCTCCATTGAGGACTGTATGGTTGTATTTATGGTTGTATTGATGGATGAATCGATGGAGGCAACAATAGCACTGAGTTGCTTCACTTCTTTTTGGGTCTCGAGGAAACTAGATTGCAAGGTGTTGAAGCGAGCTTCTAGGTCTTGGCTATGGGTATGGTCCATGAGGATGGGTGAACTGAAAAGGGGCGGGCGGGGTCAAAAATTTTACTGAAAAATGATATGGATGAATGTGATAAGGGCAAAGAGATGAATCCAATGGGATAGGTCTCAAATAATGGTGAAAAAATTTCCATACTTTTTTTTTTTTTAACACCTGCAGAGTTATACTCTGGTCTGAAGAATATTGCAGTGATGAAATCCCCAAATGCTTAACCAAAAAGAAATGTGTATTTACTTGGAAACCTGAACACAGTTGTGCAGCAATAGATCTTGTCTGTTTAAATTTGTTTATGTTTCTGTCCCCCAAAGGTTGGGTATTCAAGGGTTCTACAGACAAGGGTTTTCCCTGTGCTATAGCTCTCTGATATACGTGTAGGGTCCAATAGTATTACTCGTCCCAATATCTCAGGGCACTAACTAAGGAGGATAGACCGTACCCTTAGCCGTACTACCCGACTACCCAGGTACTAGACAGTATCTTCCTGAGTGCTATTCTTGGTGGCACTATAGTAGTCAGGCGGCCGATTGGTTTATCTAAAGAGGGCTTCGGGAAATCTAGGTTGATCCGTACACAGGTGTTGTTTGATGCGCTACCACTCGAAGGGGTACCAAGAGGGGTTACAAGGGTGGCCAACAGATATGCGCTTAAGAACCACTTGTATTTCTTGTGTGTATGAATCCCTCAACTACGGGTTTATGCGCATAACGACAGATCTCTATGGCTTAAAGACGTCAGAATACGTCTCTACCCTGAAAAAAAAAAATCCCACAATTTCTGCCAAGGAAAGTGCTCTGATACATAAAACCTCCAAATAGTCTATCTTAGAAATCCAAGTTCAACTAGGGTTTGATAATATTCTAGGGGTGTAAACCCTCTTACTCCCTAGAGAAGATAAATGTAATATACCAGATATAAAAAGTATGCAAAACTGAAATAAAATGCTAGAAATGGCAGAATAACAGTAATATAACCAGCATGATCTCCACAATAACATAGAAATGATATAAGAACAACAACAGAAATAGCACTTTGATTCAGAAAGAAATGTTCACAGGCCTCTTCGAGGGGGCAACCTCTAGTCGAGCAATGCTTTGTTACAATAATATCCAAGCTAGGGTTTTCATACCCTCGACCCTTATTTATACTAAGTATGTATATCAAGAGAAGCATCTAGAGGAAGATCCTTCTAGAAGTGGAAGCTTCTATTAGGTCTTATTACATCCGCCTTATTCTATTTTATTGAAAGGCCTTATTAATATTGACCTTTATTACATCTGAATATATTGATCTACCTATGTGTGGGTTAGGACCCTAACAATAAACCCTAGAAAGGTATTGATACAAGGGTGTAAATCCTCTTACTTGTAGCAATCCTTCAGGCCTTTCAATGAAAATGGAAGAAAAATCCTTGTTAGAGGGTGTATCCCCTTATACTCTTCCTAGGGTTTGATAGTATAACCTTGAATTTAAGAAGAAAAACACAAAATTATAGAAATTCCTTACAGAATCCAAGAGATAGCATACAAAACCATTACTTATCAAGGAAATTCCAACAATTTTCCAAGAAGAAGCATCCAAGAGAATTCTATATCCTTTATTCCACCAATAAACAAGTGTAGCATCCATAATGGCAAGAAAGAAGAGAGAGTGAATTGTCAAAGAGGGTCGAAATTTCAATCCAAGAGGGAATTATCAAGTGATGAGTTATGATTTGTGACAAATGACTTGTCTCATATTTATATGAGGAAAACCCAAGTCATGTGTGTCCACTTTACAAGTAAATCCATGATTTTAGGCCTAAAACCTAAGTTACAATGCTTAATTAGCAAATCAATTTGTTCTTTTTCCCACATAGGATAGAAAATGACCCAAAATAATAAAATGATGGAACATAAACCCATAAAACTCTCCTCCAAGGTGGAATGTGTGAATATAAGCCTCCTAAGGCGAAGACGTCATGCTAGGAAGACTCCATGTCATCTCCAAATGAAGTAATAAGGTGGGGCTTCAAACTCACAAAACCACCAAGTGCACTAAAATGACCAAGCATCCTCCCAAATGTACGACGTCAAGCTCTCCAAGAGGGATGTGAGGGAATAAGAAGGTGACGTCACCCTTTATTCATGGTTCCAGGTCTTCATCATGTGCCAGGGACATCTCTCAAGGTGCAACGTTCATCATCTCAAACCTCCAATGAGTGGGGCACATCATATAATCTATGGGCTTTCAAGCCCCTATGAAGGTACAAGTGGTTTAATCCCTTCATGAATGTCTTTCATCGAGAAAGGTCCTACAAAGACAAACAAATACACCCTCCAAGGGTCCACAAGTCACATGTATCATGCCAATTAAGCCACATTTAATAAAATAACCATCCAAACATGTGCATTAAATCCCCTCTTTTCAAACTAGACAAATGCTCAAAGACCTTATAAACTTTTCCAAATTTAGGTATGGGAGGGTTGTCATGGTTCCCTATTGGGAAATCCAATCCCCAAGTCAAGGAATGTTTCCTAAGAAGACCCTCTCTAGGTCATGAAGTGAATATGAGGTGGATGGGGGTAGCAATTTTGGGCATGGGGTTCCTGACATATCAAGGGATCATATTGTTTCATTTATGGGTACCTTTGTGGAGAGTGTGTTTCATCCCTTCGTTTGCAATGAAATGTTTTTCCAAGAAATTTATTTTCCTTTCATTTTTTGTAGTATGAACATTGAGTGCTATGTGAAATGGAAATTAAAAGAGTACCTCAATGCCAATTGAAGTTAGAACACATTAAGTGCCACATGCATTGGAAATTAAAAGACAACACAATGCATTCCCCCATCAAGCGAGACCTTTGTTAATCATTTTCTTTTTTAAGTTCCTTCATTTTTTTATGGAGAAGCATTTCATTTCTCTCAGGACCTTAGGGTGAGCATATACAAGGATAATTTATGACTTTTGACTTTTTCTAGATACAACACCTCTCGGCCTTTAGCCCCTTCTTCCCATGAAATGAGGTACAAGCCTGTCTTGGGGTCAATGAACCCTCAAACCCAAAATATGAGGAAACAGAGGGGAAGAGGTGTGAAAAGTGGTGAGTATGAGCAAGAATTCTACGATGACCCTTCAAGGATATCCCCCAGTAGAAACCCTTTTCCCGAGGGTGACCCACTTACCAGGAAATTATGTCAACCACCAAGGTGAGATAAGGCAAAATGTATAATTTCCAAGAAAACATTCTATAATCAAGAAAGGACCCTTTGCAACATGCCCAAATGCTTCAATTATTAAAGTGACACTTACCATGAGAATGGACTTGTTACCTCATGAAGCAATACCTACTGTTGTTACAAGGAAAATATCTCTATGGCTAGGGGTAAACCACAACAAATGGAAATGACTACAAAAATCAAATCTAATATCAAGTATGTTATATAAACAAATATGATAACAAGACAAGATAAGAGGCCTACCTCATCTAGAATTTCGATGAAGTCCACCATTGAGCGCTTAACCCAAAGCAATATACCTGCAACTAGTCCTCAAAAACCAAGCAACACAAGAATATGGTGATAATATATATTGTTAGCACATTCAACAACATAATCCATCAACATTCATAACAAATACGCCCATGGAATAACAATTTAAATATTTGTGAGATATTAATTGGACGAGAAAAGAGTATTTCTATTAAGATATAATCAGCAGAATTGAATGAGTTACAAACTTTTGTGTCGGCGTGGTTCGAAATCGAGAAACTAAGTTCCTTCAAGTTGGGCCTCCACCACTTCAATCCTCCACCAAAGGCAAGCTCATATAAGAGAGACAATGAAGTTATCAATCAATAAGGGAAGATCTAGGGGGCTGAAAAATGTGTTCAGACTTAAAGGACAAAGGGATGTAGACTCAATGTGAAGTGAATAATTTCTCCAGAGTAAATTCGCTCTCAAAGTTGAATTCTTTCTCCTTTTATCCATAAGTCGGATTTGACCCATTTATAGCCTTCAAGTGGAATTGAAGGGATGAGTCAGAACGTTTCTAGTATATGGAAGGCCAAGGATCATTGATCTCGTGACGTGACATGGAAACTCGACACAATTTTTTAATTTTGGGCACATTTCTCGATGTATGCGGGTTGTAGTGGTGAAACCTGCATATACATATGCTGTAATATAGGCAGGGAACATATATGTGGAAAAATAATATTTTTATCTCTGGGATTTGCAAAAAGGGATTTCAAGTCTGCATAGGGAAATGGAAAAAGTCCCTCTATGCAAGATTTCATAGGGTGAGGAAAATCTTGTTATAACAAATTCCCCCTAATGTGTGAGGTCAGAGGAGTATCTTTTATGGTAGAAATACATTATAAGACCCAGAACTAGAGTAATGGGGACCCAACTGGAAGAAATAGTTTCTCATTACAATATGTACTGTCTTTGCATACATGGATACCAATTTGCATTACACTGCAGATCCATGTGAAAATATACCAAACAACAGTCCATGGCCATGAATAAGAAAACACAAATGTGGTTACATGCCAAAGGCTATCATAGTCATCAACAAGGCCCAATAAAACCATTCTCAAAATCAATCTAAAGATATATGTATACAATGGAGTACAATTTGATCTGCCATGATCACTAAAGTCACACAGGTACTAGTCCAATGAAAAGGTAGCAATAGCTCAGGAAAGTTGTGACTATAAACCAATGTCTTCAAGTCTTCTACACAATCTGCCAAAGGTACAAGTCTACATCATGTGAATAAAGGAGTTGAGGGCATGTATGCCTTCAAAAAGAGTGTTTTTTAAGAAGTTGTTCAGTAGTGGATTGACAAAGAAGTCAAATGAGATGGCCTGATGTCAGGTAAGCATGTATGGTGTAATTTAGGGTTATAGAAGATGCCCCCTAATGTGTGAGGTCAGAAGAGCATCTAATGGCTGAAATACATTATCAATCTTCACTAACATACCAAACAAGTGAGCCCAGGAACCAAAATTTGGGAGGTGCCATCTGCAAAATAACAATTGTCTCACTGAGGCGGGCATACCCATGCTCAGAATGAAATAAAATCATGGCTACCAATCAAATACATCTCGAAATCAAAAATATATACAACGAATATACATCTCGAAATCAAAAAGATATACATGCATATTATCCATCTTCAAGAAGCGAATAAGGCCTGATGGATAAAGATGAGGCCTTCAGAGCTCGAGCAACAGCTTCGAAATATTCACAAATCGGGTAGGAGTGTAATATGAGTGTACAACTTCACTACCCAAAGGTCTTTGACGGCTTGTCAGGAACAGACTAGAGGATTTTGATGATCAGGTTGAGGGCTTCATGGATTTCAAACAAAGACTTGATTGGGATTCTGGGCATGGGGGTAAGAGACAATCTACACAGGGGTCTGACTCAAGTGTGGTAATAACTTCCCTTGGACAATAGCACGACAAAAAATGAGACTCAGGGAGCATGATATTTTGACATAAGTTCATGATGCAGGAGGCACCACAAACTCTCCGTATGTTTGGAAGAATAACCAAACGGAGGAGGACACAGCTCTATGTAGCGAGAATAACTTCCTAAGTTCATATTAAATCCTAGGGCTTGACGAACAAACGAAAGTATGTGCTTTGTCCAAGGGTGACTCATTGTGATACCAATGAAAAGAAAATACTTTTCCCTTCCTCTTTTTGGGGTATATTTGATTGTTTTTGTCTTTTTAAAGAATAAAAGAATGCTACATTACAAAGGAGGATTGATTGTCACAAACATACTAGTTCCTAGTGCACGAGACACATGGATGCTCAGGGAAAAGGGACATATGCAGGAAAAGGACACTCGTGAAAAATCCTCCAGGGGCCAAAGGTGTCAATATGCAAAGGCAAAGTGCTACAGGGCTTGCGTATAAGGCATGCTTCAGATGGTTCAGTTGAGAGAAACACGGAGCCAGCATTAGGCCAAAGACACAGGTATGCAAATGCGATTAATAAGACACACAATGGTAACGTCCTTTGATGTAATTTTAACAAGCCCAAAGAAGGTAAGCTCGACGGTTTTTCATATTTAGAGAGTCTGAAAAAAGCGTAAAAGGAGACTCCACTAGGGTACCTTTTTTGAATATAGTCTAGTCGGCTCGAAAAAGGGGTAAAATAGCACTGACCAGACGTCTATTCAAAACCATTTTAACGAGTGTGATAAAGACAATATCACTCGGCGATTTTTTCATTTTTAAGGAGTCGAAAAAAAGCTTAACTATGGACTCCGTCAGGAATGTTCTTCTGGACCAATTTAACGAATGTGAAAGAATAAGGTCACTCAGTGATCTTTTCAATTTTAGGGAGTCTGAAAAGAGCTTAACTATGGACTTCGTGGGGGTTCCTTTTTCATAAATTTAGTCCCTCGGTCCCAAAAAAGGGTTAAAATCATACCTGAGAATAATCTTCTAGGGAACCGAAGCTCCTAGAGTATACCTTTGTTCGTACAGTTAACCGTCTGGACCAAAAAAGGGGTGAACTACCGTTGGACAGACGTGACTTCAAATTTCAGTTTAGTGAGCGCGAAAGTCAATAAGATCGCTTGGCAATAGTTTCATTTTTAGAGGGTCTGAAGAGGGCTTAAAAGAAGACCCGTTTTGTTTTGGGAGTCCCGAGGGTGAGGTCAAGAGTGATAAGAAATCATGCAAATGAGGCTCAAACTCGTGATCAGGGAAAACTCATAAGGACTCCCGAGCCTAAAGTAGTTAGTGACGGCATGGACACCAAAATGCAACCAGGATCTACCTAGGGAATCCATGTTAAGGTAGGCTCTACCACTAAATTACAACACTTCTAGAGAAGCAATGATGGTTCTCTGTCATAACTTGGTGGGATCGATCCTATGGCAAAGTAGAAAAGACAACAAGATGCAAAAAATGGTGGAATCCCAACTTAAATGCAACGAGTTGGAAAAAATACTTTTTACCAAAGGACCTTCAAAAAGACCCAAATCTCCAAAAAAAATTCCAATACCCAAAGTAACACTTATCGTAACAATCCATAGAAAACTCTTGAACCATACTAAATGATTTTCAATTTAGAAAACATGACAAAAGGGTCCAAAAAATGAAAAAAAGGAGTCAAAATTTCTATAAATAGAAGTTGGCAACTCATTATCACCATTGCTAATTGAGAAATTGACTGTGGAGCCAAAAACACCTCTTTGTCAAAAGAGTTTATTATGGGAGATTTGGTGGACAGAACGAGCTTTCAATTGGACCAAGTAAGTACATACTAACCCCCCTTGCATCTCCATTCTTTATTTAAGAATTTCGTTTTGTTTTTTGGGGGGGCATTGACCTTTAAAATGGTCGGCCCTATGCATACGCGGGTTGTCTTAGGACAGCCAGCATATGCCCGCACGAAGAGAAAATACTGCATGTGAGCATATGTAACTGTCTATATTACAGCCCGCATATACCCTCCCTCATAGGAAAAAATTTAAAGAATACAAGGGCTAATCCCTCCTGAATTTGTCAATTGCAAGATGTATGTTCACTGGAGGGAGAGAGAGCATGAGGACTTTGATGTTGCGGTCTCAGATAACCTTGATGTGGTAGATTCTCTAGCTCAATGCAACTTGTTTAAGTTCTTCCAGAGTGCATTTATGTGGGCACAACCTAGGCTGATGAATGCCTTGATTGATTACTGGCACCCGGACGTGGAGGCATTCATGCTTGAGGCGTTCATACTTGAATACTTTACCTCACTTACTCGCATAGTCCCTATGGCAGAGATCGAGGATCTGCCGCCATCCATGCAGCCTCATGTAGTGGGGGCACCACGGACGTGGGTCCGGCTTTTTCAACGTTTGGAAAACATCGTTGATCATTATAACAGGGCAAACATGCCCCGTCCTTAGTTAGGCTGGACAACTTATTTGCCAAGGGCACTACTTGTATATTTTTTAGGGCATAAGCCTCGTGACTTTCTACTGGACGAATTTTTTAGGCGCTTGCGCCCTCCCATGTACTCTAATATTTTTGATATTATGTATGGATTTTTATGTCTTTTTATGTATTATGGATTACATTTACTTTACAAATGTATTTACATGTGCATGTGTGTGTCTTTCTTACATATGTGCAAGATGCCAATCTAATATTTGATTATCTAGAGTATCTGTAACTTAATTTAATCTCCTAGGAACATGAAAATATGTAATATAATCAAAGCTTCGTTCTAAGAGACGTACCCTAAGGAATCGTCGGTGTAGAGTAGGATCATGAACGCGGTATACTCCATTTAACTAAGACACAACCAAGTGAGCATCTAAATAGACCCAGAGGTGAGAGATACCAAGTGACAAAGCATCATGAAGTAAATCAATAACTGATTTATATTCGACGACATTTTTTGTGGTGTCGCCTAAACATATACCTTTTGAAGATAGCAACTGGCCCTAAGGTGTGAAAATCACCCCAGCTACGGAGGCAAGCCTTCGAGTGTGTCGGCTAGCACAGTCCACGAATCCAACGAACACCTCTGATTCACTTGACATCTGCCACAGTGAAGAAGATGACATAAAAAATGACACGTCCATAAAACCAAAAACCCAAAAAGTAATAGTACACAGACTATACATGTATTACAAAAATTCACCCAAGGCGAACCACCTATGAGTAATAATTCTTAAGGTAGAGCCCATTTCTAGGCTCCGCCAAAACATTTCCCTCAAAGTCCACCAGACGATAAGCACCCTTTTGTAGTACTTATTTCACGATGAAAGGTCTGAACCACATGGGTTTGAACTTTCCTGCCTCCATGGGGGTCCTTATCTTGGTCATAGACTAGGACAAGGTCACCTTCAGAGAAAATCCAAGGATGAACGGACCAATCATACTGACACTTCACTTTTTGTTTGTGAGCCGCATCATGATGTTGTTCATTGAGTTGTTTGAGGTATAGTAACCACTCTTCCAGTGGTGAAGTATCTGGAAATAACTGTACTGCCAACTTTAACGATGAGATATGACATTCTATAGTCAAGACTGCTTCCATCCTGTAAACGAGTTTAAAAGGTGAGAAACAGATTGAAGTCTTAATAGACGTTCGGTAAGCCTATAATGCCGAATATAACATCAAATGCCAATTTGACTTGGCCGAATTGATCGTATGTTGTAGAATGGTTTTAAGATATTTATTTACATCTTTCAGCTGACCATTCGCTTGGGGGTAGTAAGGTGATGAATGTTCCCGCCTCAACCCAAGCTTTGATGTTAACTCGATCATCATTTTGTTCTGAAAGTGACTGCCATGGTCAGTGGCAATCTCTCTCGGGACGCCGAACCTTGCGATTATCTAGTTGAACAAAAAGAGAGTCATTGTCTCCCCGTCATCTTTGAACGTTGGCATAGCTTCAACCCACTTGGTGAATTAGTATATTTCTATGATGATATAGCGGTGCCCCCTCACTGAAGGGGGATTTCATGTAGTGTAAACAATTTACCATTTAGTGAAGGGACCAATGGTAATAATGGGAAACATGAGAGCGGGGTGCACCCTCATCTTCTGAGAGAAGATATGACATGGGTGGCACTTCTTGACCGATTCAACACAATCTTTGATTAATGTCTGCCAGAAGTAACCGGCTTGTAGAATCTTATGGGTTGTTACCAACCCAGACAAATGACTGCCACATGCTCCAATGTGGCAATCGTTAAGCACAATTTCTGCTTCTTCATGAGTGAGACATTGGCGAAGGATTCAGTCTACACCTCGACGATACAATGTGTCCTCGAGTATGAGATAGTTCTTAGCCTGATGGTGTATACGACGATGCTCATCACGAGAAGCAGAGGCAGGACACTTCAAGGTTTGGAGATAGACAATCACATCTCCATACCAGGGGTCAGAAGACGTGATCAAAAACATGTCTCCTTTGATGGGCGACTCGTCAAGTATAACATCACCTGATTCGACCGGAAGTTCTGATATGAGTTCTGCGAAGACCATCGACTTTTTGGATTTCGCTGAAATGAATTCCAAGTCAAATTCCTGGAGGATAACTATCCATCTACTGATTTTTCCGCCAATGACTTGGCGTATCAATATGTATTGAAATGGATTCACGACGTAAATGACGATGGTCTTGCGAAACAAGATATAATGATGGAACCATTAGACGGCATGAACTACTGCCAACGCAAGTTTTTCAATATGGGAATAATTGAGTTCCGGTCCAACTAGGCCTCAGCTCAGGTAATAAATCATGTATTCTGAGAGTAAATCATCCTCCTGAACTAAGACCATACCAATGGTCGAATCTGCAGCGGCCAAGTATAATAGGAAATCTTTATTATAATTGGGTAGCCGAAGCAGACAGGTGGATATGAGGGCTCTTTTCAACGTTGTGAAAGAGCATTGAGCAGCTTTGTCCCAATGAAAAGGAACATCCTTCTTCAATAAACACATAAAACCCTTTCTGATCTCGGCATAGATTGAAATGAAACGCCGTAGAAAATCCGCTTTTCCCTGCAGACTCTGAAGCTGAGGTATGGTGCATGGGGAAGGAAATTGAACTATTACCTCAACCTTGAGAGGATCGACCATGATCCCTGTTGTCGAAATGATGAAACCTAATAGACGACCTGATGTGACGCAAAAACTACTCTTGTTTGGATTCAAGCGGATTCGGTAATAGCGACATCGTTCAAGGATAAGTCAGAGGTGTTCCAGATGATCATCTATCTTGTGAGATTGTGACGCTAAATAATCGAGATAAGCCTCGACTATGTGTTTTAGGTCATGGAAAACAAAAGACATGGCCCGCTAAAACGTAGCTCTATCATTTTTCACACCAAAAGGAATCTTACGATAAGAGAATGTACCCCATGGACAGATGAAAGTGGTTTTGTGTTGGTCTTCAGGTTTGATTTGGATCTTATTGTATCCCAAAAAACCATCCATGAACGAAAAGGACTCGCATCTTGCGCATTCATCGACTATCTGGTCAATAAATGGCATGGGGAAACTATATTTTGGGTGGGCCTTGTTCAGATCATGGAAGTTTGTGCATACGTGAATCGTACCTTGTTTTTTATTGACTGGCATAGGATTCGATACCCATTGAGTCAATTGGATGGGGTAGATGAAACCATATTTATGTATTTTCTCTACTTTAGCCTTGATAGCTGCTTCTTTCCTAGGATTGGCTAGATGAAGCTTCTGTCAGACCGACTTGACATCAGGATAAGTCATTATTTCATGTTCGACAATTCTTGGGTCTATGCCTGGCATTTCCTCGTAAGACCAGGAAAACACGTCGCGGAATTCTTTAAATAAATATTTGTAGATTTGAATCTCCTCAGGGGAGCAGTCCGCTCCGACGAAGATATTCTCCATGATGCCAGGGGTTCTAGAGATGTCAATAGGTATCGTTTCGGCTATTGTTTCCATATTTCCTTCAGCGTAAACTGTTTGTGTTGCCAAAGGATTGATAGGACAATCTTTATCTCCATTCATGGTCAGAGTGAATTATCCTGCTTCAATTCATCTTAACTCTAGGAGGAAGTAAGATATATGATGAAGATCATCCTAGGGTCTGTTCGGACTAGTCATTGCCTCAATAATCGCTTTGTCTGAAGGCAAGACTAAATCTAAAGAATCTGTATCAGTGAGGGAACCTTGAGCCTAAATAGGATCGAGCACCGGATCTAACTCTTGTGCTGGAGTCAAATCAGGGTCAGCAGAATCTCATTGAATGATCGAGTATGCAACTTATGTCACAGACAAATGCATGGCCATGCCATGGTTCTCTTTCCCTTCCATCATAGTGTATGGGGAAGGAAGGGTCCACGGATCATGAAAGTATGTCTTGCAAAATGACGAGATTTAAAAAATTTCAGCCTGAGGATGGTCGAGGACAGTCATCATATAATGGACATTGTCGTTCGGAGGTGGGTAATCGAAAGTACCCATCAATGATGGGCACAAACCAACCCCTACATTGACGATTCCAGGATGGGGGTTATCAATCATCAGGACTGTGGAGACTCCCGATGAAGGGTCAAGACAGGAGAAGGATAATTGATCGATGGTCACAATCTGGCCCTTGTGAGGAAACAACAAGACCCAGAAAACTGTCATGGCCACTGCTTGCATAGCGTAGGTCCAACTCCTGCCTAACAAAATATTGTATTCGAGGGATGCATCGACCACTTCAACTTCGACACATGCGGTTTTTCCCCCTAACTGCATGGGGAAAGAGGGGATGATCCCATGTGGTCAAAAAGAATGACCGTCAAAATATGTAAGTAGAGTAGGTGATGGAGACAAAATGGTTTGGCCGATGGCCTTCCAACACGCCAAAGACATCACACATGTCGAGGCACCCTCATCCACCACTATACAGAAATTATTCTGGGTAAAAGTTTTCGTGGTATAAACCACTACTATCTGAAAAGCAACGTGGTAAGGAAGACGATGTTTTAAGTCAGAGGTATCAAGCATGATCGTTCCCAGGTTACAAGTCTCGGAAGATCCTAAGGCAGATAACAGGGCCTTTCTCTGGGAAGGGAAACTTTAGAGGACTTCCAAAGCATACATCACACAAGAGGTTTGTGATAAATCCTCCACCACAGAGTAGTTATGGATGGTCCTTGCATTTGGGCTATAAGAATCTTTATTGAATGCACCTTTGGGGATGCATGTCATTGTTTCACTCAACGTCTTCTCAATCTGAAGAGGAAGAGGTGGGTTTTTGGCTTCTTTACCCTTCTCAGAGGTGCCTGGCTTTCCATAATCATGTTCTCTAGTTGTTATATAAGCATCACCTTTCATCATATAGACGTTTGTGAATGAAGGATTACTTGAAGACGGAGGGGGTCCTTGACTACCCCCTTCCGTGCTCGAGGAGGCTTGAATTAGATTTTTCCCGTGTGGGAATGGGTTCGTTAACACGGCAGGTTTTTGTTGTGCCAATAACTGCTGGGCCTCCGCAAGCCGAGGGAACTGATGGGTCGGGTGGTCTTCCTTACAAAGATTACAAGGATACTTTGACTTCTTCTTTTCAGTGTCGCCCCTACCAAAATTATTGGTCGGTTTCTTATCCCCCTTACCCTTTTTCCATTGTTTCTTCTTTCCATAAGGATGTTGGGTGGACTTTGGGTTTGTTGTTTGCACACTATGTACACCCAATTTTTGGGTACGAGGAGCAGTTGAACCAGTAGTTTGGCTGGCCGCTGTCTCTTGTATCGACAATTGTAGCAATTGATTTGACAATGGATCAGTGGGCTTGGTTTGTGCTGAACCAATAATTCCATAAGCATGTGGTCCATACCTTTGATTGGTTTTGTCAAGGATTGACCTCGGTGCATCTGGAAAAATCTCGTAGATTAAACCAGAATGAGAGTAAATTATCTCTAGTTGTTGCACTCTCATTAATGTGTCTTCCTCGAAAAACACTCCAGATTATTAGCATCAGAAGTCACCCTTGGATTGTAGCAGGAGCAAAGCCCGATGCCCATCAGTTTATGTCACAATTTGTTTATAAAGGGGTGATCGAATGGAAGTTAACTCAAAACAATATTGTTCCAACATCCGAAACTAGGCCAGGCATGCATGGGCGAGTGAGGTCTTAGATAAACTTTAGACAGTGAGTTGTAGTAAGGGTGAGTAGGGGGGAAGACTTGTATCAGAGAGATGCAAAGGTCTATCATAAACATCAGGTTTCTAACAGACTGTAGGAGAAGGCATCTAAATGCAAGATCTTCTTACATTCAAATGCAGAAAACCAGAGAATACAATAATGCAACAATAAATCCTTTATCATAACATAATTGCAATAATTTGTGTGAATCAGTCGATCACGAACTCTCTCAGTATGAGATGAAAATTTAGATGGAATAAGAAAGATTGTCTGTCATAAAACAAGAAGTCTCACATATAGACGCATAACCAAAGAGCTAGAATGTATGTTCAAACTTTATAGTCGGGATCTTTGCTCTACCATCGATGACTTTAAAAATGCAAAAACTGAGTACATATACTCGAACAGATTTTCCCAACAGAGGCGCGCTCACCCTCCAAGGCGTAGTGTCTCTTCAATCAAACTTTGGATGGAAATCCTTCGTCAGACGTCTCCTTAACTTCGCATGGCCTTTGCAGGGGAGGTAACTGAAACATTAAAGGCCAAAATGGCATGTGCAGACTTCCTCTGGTCAGATGAGAACTCGGCGTGATTTTTTTGGAGAAAATCAATGTACAGGACCTTCTCGGGTAGACTGCCTGCCGAAACCCCATGCCTTGCATTCAATGAGTGAGCTGAGGCTTCAACTACCTCCATTCACCTTCATTTATTTTTAGCAAGGACCAAGTTCGAGGTCAAGCTGAGCTGGTCTCTGGAGGAAACGGTGATCCCTTCTGTAGCTGAACCCAACATTCGGCCCTTTGGCACAACTCTGTCTTTCTCTCCAGGCGATCGAGTGTCAAGACCGTGGGCCCAACCCCTGATTACTTTGGGTGCTTCACGTCTCGCAGCTAGGAGGAGATTGATTCTCATTATTCAAAGTCGCGATGCTTGAAGAGGCGATAGAGCCTAATCGCGCACCACGTACCCCCTTTTGATCAGATGGCCCAGAATTCTTTCAGCGATGTCGTGGGCCCGTCATTTAAAAATTATTTGTGTTTCATGATTTGCTAGTTCACGGGTTGGAGACCCTTGGCTCCTCTTTTCCAAACTCCTGCTTCCCGAGATGGCAATACGGCCAGGGCTCCTTTTCTGGTCAGCACTCTCCATATGTAACCATCAGCTAGGGCCCAAGTACTAGTGCCTCTCAATACTCGTGACCTCGTGAGTTGGAGTATCGGACTTTGGCATTCTCCCCTCGCGAAGTCCCGAGACGCGATGGTCAGTGATGGTTGAACTCCTCCAAATACTTTTTGTAACTCGGAATCTCGCGCAATTAAAGGATATGGTCTTCCCTTCGAACTCATGAACCCTGAGTTCGAGAAATAACACTGCGCTTGAACTGCTCGCGATCAACGACCCTCGTAACTTCGTGAGTGCCTCCTGAAGAATTTCGACCATTGACTTCCTTAAAACTTTTTTGCGCTATACTTGGTGCGACTCGGTTAATCTACAATTACCCATTAACCATTGTTCTGCTCTGTCATTGAATCCTTTCCGTTGAAGAATGAAATGCCCGCTCACTTGATTTTAAGTCCGAAAAGGACTTCTTCTATGCGTTGCGCTTGGGTGCTTCTTGTGCAACCTACAGACCTGGATATTCCTATGCCGAAGACAAGTAATGTTGCTAACATTAGGCTCCATGGGGGATAGAGTCATCCCTGTGATGCTCTAAGGACTCATTTTGCAGTTCCAGTGCCTTGCTGTTGGGCTATGGAGTCATTTACTAAGCCAAAAAATAAAAATAAACAAAGAACCAAAAGGACAATATTTACAAACAAAGGAGCCATCGAAGGCTCAGACAAAACATTTCTTAAGAAAATGCCCATTTACTGGGTTGTTGAAAACTTCTTCACCCTCCAAATCTTGCAACCTGTATGTTTTATTTGAGAAAACTTCAGAGATTTTGAAGGGCCCAATCCATAGGGCTTCAAATTTGTTGTGCTTGCCCTTGTCTTGCTTAGGAGCATCCAATTTCAGTACCAGGTCTCCTATATGGAACTCCTCCTTCTTGGATTTCTTATCAAAAACCTGCTTGATCCTCTGCTGATGGTCCTGAATTCTGATCATTATCTGCTCTCTGGCCTGTTGGACTTCTACCAGTTGATGAATTCTTCTGATCATATCATTGGGCTTTTCTTGATAATCCTGGAAGAATTTCTCTACGGGAATGGCCAGCTGAGAAGGGAAGACAGCTTCTGCTCTGTAAACTAACTAGAAAGGGGAGATGCCTATAGATCTCTTTGTGATCACCTGATCAACCCATAGAGTGAATTTCAGCTTTGAATTCCAAGCCCTTTTGTTGTCCTCCAATAATATTTTGATGATCCTTATCAGGCTTTTGTTGGAAGATTCTGCTAAACCATTTCCCTAGGGATAGTATGGAGTGGAATGAATCAGCTTGATTCTGAATTGCTCACAGAACTTGACTAATGGTTCAGCCTTGAAAGAGGCTGCATTATCAGTAACAATCTTTCTTGGGCAATCGAATCTTGTGATGAGGTCTTCCAGGAATCCAATAATTACCTTGTGGGAAGCACTCCTGGTTGGGATGGCTTTGATCCACTTAGTAAAGAAATCGGTGGTAGTCAAGATCCATCTGTGCTACCCGCTGGAAGAAGGGTGGATTTCTCCAATAAAATCTAGGCCCCATTGCTGGAAGGGTTCCGAAACAACTATAGGCTTTAAAGGAAGAGATTTGAGTTGTTGCTTTCCTGAAAATCTTTTGCATGGGATGCAGACTCTGACTTCTCTATAGACATTAGTGAACAAGATCGTCCAGTAGTACCTAGCTTTAAGAATTCTGTGAGCTGTGGTCTTCCAGAAATGGTGCCCTCCACATAGGTCGCTGTGAAATTCAACCATGATCCTGTCAACCTCTTGTGGATCCATGCATTTTAAAGGCATTCCCAGGGGGTCTTTCCAGTATAAAACTTGATCGACAAGGCAGTATCTGACCCCCAAGGCTTTGCAATTAGCTTCAGCCAATAGCTTGGCTAAACCTTGACCTTTGATCAATTTGGTAGGCCTTATCTCCAAGTCAAACTCCAGGATCTTGGTTATCCACTTGCTCCTCTTCCCGTCTATGTCGGGCTATATAAGGATGTCCTTCACAGAGGCTGAAGGAATGTATGCAGTCACTTTTGAGTGCAAGACATAAAATCTGAAAGATTTGAGAGCTTTCACCAAGGCATAGGCATGCTTCTCCATGATTTCATACCTGATTTCTGCATCTCTCAATGCCTTGCTGAAGAAGGCAATGGGTTTCTCTCGCCCTTCTTCATTTTTCTGCAACAAGACCGCTGCTATTGTATCAAAAGAAGAAAAAGAGAAAATTTGGAAATCTTTGGAATAGTGGGGATTGATTAGCACAGGTGCCTCAGTCAATGCCCTTTTTATTTGGACAAAATATTCCCTAGTTTCAACGGTCCATTTCACTTCATTCCCCTTCCTGAGCATGGTTGTGATGTGTTTCACCAGCTCAGCAAAATTTGAGACGAATCTCCTCAGAAAATTAATCTTCCCCAAAAAGGCCTGAACTTCCTTCTTAGATCTGGGAAGTGACAGGGTCTGAATTGCCTCTACCCTATTAGGATCAATCCTCACTCCTTCTGCTAATACTATATGGCCTAACAACTTCCCTTCCTTCATAGAAAACAAAGATTTCTTGGGATTTAGGGAAAGGCCAAACCTCCGACACTTCAAAAAAACTTTTCTCAGGTGACAGCAGTGCTCTTTATCAGACCTGGAGAAGACTGTGATGTCATCTAGGTAGATTACTACAAATTGGTCCTTCTCCCCGATGAAGGCTATATCCATATCCCGCTAAAATGTTGCTCTCGCATTCATTAGTCCAAATGGAATTTTGGCATACATGAATGTGCCCCAAGGAGTGATGAAGGTTGTCTTTTCCCTGTCCTCAGGAATGACCGATATCTGATTATAGCCAGAAAAACCGTCGACCATGGAGATCCTAGATGCACCAGTTACCCTCTGCAATATGTGTTCCATGTTGGGTAGGGGATAATTGTCTTTCTTTGAGCTCCTGTTCAGGTTCCTGAAGTTGACACAAATCCTGATTTCTCCACTTTTCTTCCTTACCGAAACCAAATTGGCCACCCATTCGGAATATCTCAAGGGGACAATGATTTGGGCCTCTAACAACTTCTTCACTTCTTTCTCCATGACAGGCAGCATCATGGGATTTATCTGTCTTAGCTTCTTCCTAAATGGCTTAGCCTCTTCTTTCAGTGGGATCTTGTGTTCAATGACGGATGTGTCATATGTCTTGAGGTATTCGTAGGTCCATGCAAACACATCAACAAACTCTCTCAGCAACTCAGTATATTCAGCCCTCTATTCTCTGGTCAAACTCCTTGACAACTTGACAAACTTAGGCTCCTCCTGTGAGTTGATGTTGCACTTGGCTGTGTCAGCATCTTCATCTGAAACCTTTCCCTTTACTACCACATCATTCCCATCGAACAATCTTTTTAACGAGACTAGTCCCCTTGGAATTTGATTGCTAGGTAGCTGAATAATCTGGTGGTTAGGAATTTTATTTAAAAACACCTCAAGGTGAGGGTCACCTTTCAAGTCAGGATCCTAATCAATGTGCAGCACAGAAAATTCATCAACAGATTGAAGAAATTTTTTGATTTCCAGATCATTTTCGAATACCTTCCAATGCTTGACATTGTCCGGTACAGAGGGCCTATATTTTATCTCAACATCATATTTGGCCATAGACAGCTGAGGGACCTTGAACTGGCTAGCTTAAATAGATAAAGAATCGGCCACAGCATTATCCTCCCTTGGAATAAAAGAGATGTTGAAGGCTGAGAAGAAACTGTCAATCAGGTCCCATACCTCGTTCCTGTAACTTCTGAGCCGAGGATGCTTGGCCCGATAGATATTCCTGACTTGTTGGATTATCAACTCAGCATCTCCAAATATTGCTATGTCTTTAATTCCCATTTCCTTTGCAGCCCTCATACCCAGAACAAGATCTTCATACTCTGCCACATTGTTGGTGGTTTCAAATTCTATCTTGTATGAGAGGGATACGGTCTCTTGAGAAGGTGACGTGAAAAACACCCCAGCACCAGTGCCTTCCATGGAAGAGGCTCCATCAAAAAACATTTTCTAGACGGGGGAGATGGGGGGAGAGAATTCATGAGGAGTGGTGAGCTTCTTTCTGAGTTTGAGAGGAGGCTCGGGAGCATGAGTGAGTTGTAGTAAATTGGACCCTAAATCAGTGTCTAAGGTAAAAATGGGATGGTTGGTAGGATTGGCTTCATCACTGATTATATCGGCCAAATGGGCTTCCCTATATAGCCTCCTATGTTCTCCTCTGAACACTGGGATAGTAGCATATGTGAGGTCCATCTGCAAATTTCCCCCCAGTCTTTTTATCCAAGATCTTGACAAAAACATACCGAACTTGGGGGGGACATCAGCCACTACAATATCCATGACCACACTTTTCATGGGAAATTGAAACAAGGTCACGACCAGGTCTTTGATAACCCTTAGACATTGAACTTTCCTGGAGTCAAAGGAATAGAGGTCATGGTAGGCTCGGGTGACTTCCATCCCTAACTCTTCCATGATATTTTTGGGCATGAGGTTGTGAGAAGCCCCTGAATCCATCAAGTAGTTATGCGGCACCTTATCATGTATGTTCAGGGATGTGTAGAAAGGAGGGGATGAATCATCTCTATATTCTACCATGGGCCCAGGACAACTGTTGGCTTTTCATCTTGAAGATTTATGGATTCTGTGGGAAGGCATGAGACCTCGGGCTGTAAAAGCTCAGAGAAGATTTTCTTGAACCCCTCATGTTTAATCAACTCGGTCAGGGGCACAGGGATTTTGATCTTTTGAATTTCATGCTCAAAATTAAAAGAAGATGTCAGCTTTGGGATTTCACTTATTTCAGGAACATGACTTTGGACTATGGGAGTGAGGGGTTGAGCCTTCTTACCTCCATGACTATTTGCTACTTCATTAGCAGGTTTCTCTGTTCTTGTGAACTGCTCAGGAACATCATATGCTTCTCTCTTTTTCTTGGACCTCAGGTTATACCTGCCTTGGCTACCACTAGCCTTGTCTCCCTTGCTCAATTCATTTAGTTGACTGTCCATGAGAGACTCAACGTATGCTGATTGAGTGAGATGAGGAAAAGGAGGAGTGTCTCCGAAGGAATGGATTTTAGGATCAAGCTCATATGTTTCCCCTTCTTCCTCCTCGGTCACAAAATTGTTTTGAAAAGGGGCCTGAATTTTCTTGTCTTCTCTATCTCTTCCCCTCTCTCTTTGCATAGTCGGGGAAGCAACATGGTTTGGCCTCCTAAAACCTCCTTTGTTTTCAGCATTTTGAGGGCCCTTGTATGCTTGCCTACCCTCCATCTTCATTCTCTCCATATCTGCAGACAGAGACTTCACCTTCTTGGTCAGTTCATCCACTTGAGGGTGGGGCACCGATGGGCCAGAAGTTGAGGCTTCAAATCTTCCCTTTCTCCTGTCTACGTCAGCCTTGTTCCGCAGTCTATCAGGCGCTAATAAACTAGATTCCACCTCTATGGCTGCATCCTACATTTGAGCTAAGTAGGTGGCTCTTCTTTCTCTCAACAGAAGACAAAAATCAGGGTCGAATGCGCTAGCATAAGAAATTTTGGCAGAGGCCTCTGAGGGCTTTATTTCAGCAGGAATATTATTATAAATATTATTGAATATTTTGGAGAAGTCAGATACAGACTCTCCTTCCATATTCTTCAAAGACCCGAACTCTGTCATGTAATACATGAAATCCTTCCTATCTCCCCACTGCCTCAGGAAAGCACTATCAAGAGCTTTGATTCCAGCAATAGATCCGGGGGGGAATCCTCTAAACCACTTCCTCACCTCACCATCCAAGCTCTGGACGAAGACTCTCATCTAGACATCTTCATTTTCAATGGTCAGGTTGTCTGCATAACTGTAGAAATCAGCCAAGTGATCTTCCGTAGTTATATCTCCTTCCCCAGTGAACTTGGGCATATACTTCAAGTAATCTCTAGCAGGGAGAGGATTCATAGGATGGGGTAGGACTAAGGGGACATATCTGGCAGCGACTATGGCATCCATTCTATTTAGAGGGGGATTAGCACCAGCCATAGGAATATTAGGTGGAGGAGAACTCGGAGGAGAAGGAGTTCGATAAGGGGAAACTGGGACTGAGCTTCCAGGGAAAAATGGGGGATTAAGGGAGAAAGCTAACGGGCTTGAGTTACCAGATGCTCCTCTTTGTGCAGGAGTGGAAACAGTAACAAGAGGAGGAGTGGTAAATCTAGGAGTGGGGAAATCTTCTATGGTCCTGGGTCCATGCCAAGGTACAACTTCAGAGGAAAGGGGAGTGACAAGGATTTCTTCCTCGAATCCCAGATCAGGGGGGGGGAAACTCAGCAAGAACACTCCCGAAATTCAGGAAGCAAGAAACTTCAGAAAACGGTCTAGTAGGAAGCTGAGGAGGAGAAAAAGGAGTTTCTACAGAAGGAGAAGGTGGATTACCTGGTTCAGCAGTGGAAGCTTATCCTTCAGAGCCCTTTCCTTTTCTGAAAATCACCTCCGGATCAGCTACAAGTGTAGCTAGGGGCAGTTGCGGATGTGACCACGTGTGTCTACCTCTGGAAGCCACAAATAAAACAATAGGTTCGCTCTAGTGGAGTCATCACAATGGAGTCACCAAGTGCACAGTAGGAATCTTCAAAGGCTCTGATGCCTGATGCACCTTCAGAATCAGAGGCTCAATGTCGTTCAATCCCGGGGAAAATTTTCAACTTCGTCCCCAGCAACAGCGCCAGAAATGTTAGCGTCAGAAGTCACCCCTAGATTGCAGCAGGAGCAGAGCCCGACGCCCATCAGTTTATTTCATGATTTGTTTATAAAGGGGTGATCAAATGGATGTTAACTCAAAATAATATTGTTCCAACATCTGAAACTAGGCCAGGCATGCATGGGTGAGTGAGGTCTTAGATAAACTTCAAACAATGAGTTGTAGTAAGGGTGAGTAGGGGGGAAGACTTGTATTAGAGAGATGCAAAGGTCTATCGTAAACATCAGGTTTCTAACAGACTGTAGGAGAAGGCATCTAAACACAAGATCTTCTTACATTCAAACGTAGAAAACCAGAGAATACAATAATGCAACAACAAATCCTTTATCATAACATAATTGCAATAATTCGTGCGAATCAGTCGATCACGAACTCTCTCAGTATGAGATGAAAATTTAGATGGAATAAGAAAGACTGTCTGTCATAAAACAAGAAATATCACATACAGACGCATAACCAAAGAGCTAGAATGTCTGTTCAAACTTTACAGTCGGGAGCTTTGCTCTACCATCGATGATTTTAAAAATGAAAAAATTAGTACATATACTCGGACAAATTTTCCCAACAGAGGCGCGCTCGCCCTCCAAGGCGTAGCGTCTCTTCAATCAAACTTCGGATGGAAACCCTTCGTCAGATGTCTCCTTAAATTCGCATGGCCTTTGCAGGGTAGGTAGTTGAAACATTAAAGGCCAAAATGGCATGTGCAAACTTCCTCTGGTTAGATGAGAACTTGGCGTGACTTTTTTTGGAGAAAATCGATGTACAAGACCTTGTCGGGTAGACTACCTTCCGGAACCCCATGCCTCGCATTAAATGATTGAAATGAGGTTTCAAATACCTCCATTTACCTTCATTTATTTTTAGCAGGGACCAAGTTCGAGGTCAAGCTGAGTTGGTCTCTTGAGGAAGAGGTGATCCCTTCTGTAGTTGAACCCGGCATTTGGACCTTTGGCACAACTCTGTCTTTCTCTCTAGGCGATCGAGCGTCAAGACCGTGGGCCCAACCCCTGATTACTTTGGGTGCTTCGCGTCTCGCAGCTAGGAGGAGATTGATTCTCATTATTCAAAGTCGTGATGCATGAAGAGGCGATAGAGCCTAATCCCGCACCACGTACCCCCTTTTGATCAGAAAGCCTAGAATGCTTTCAGCGATGCTGTGGGCTCGTCATTTAAAAATTCTTTGCATTTCATGATTCGCGAGTTCGCGGGTCGGAGACCCTTGGCTCCTCTTTTCCAAACTCCCGCTTCCCAAGATGGTGATACGGGCAGGGCTCCTTTTCTAGTCAGCGCTCTCCATATGTAACCGTCAGCTAGGGACCAAGTACTAGCGCCTCTCGGTACTCATGACCTCGCGAGTTGGAGTATCGGACTTTGGCATTCTCCCCTCGCGAAGTCTCGAGACGCGATGGTCAGCGACGGCTGACCTCCTCCGGATAATTTTTGTAACTCGGAATCTCGTGCAACCAAAGGATATGATCCGCCCTTCGAATTCACGAACCCCGAGTTCAAGAAATAACACTGCGCTTGAACTACTCGCGATCAACAACCCTCGTAACTTCGCGAGTGCCTCCCGAATAATTCTGACCGTTGACTTCCTTAAAACTTTTTTGCACTATACTTGGCACGACTCGGTTAATCTGCAATTACCCATTAACTGTTGTTCTGCTCTTTCACTGAATCCTTTCTGCTGAAGAATGAAATGCCCGCTAGATTGATTTTAAGTCCTAAAAGGACTTCTTCTGTGCGCTGCACTTGGGCGCTTCTGGTGCAACCTGCAGACCTGGATATCCCTATGCCGAAGACAAGTAATGTTGCTAACACGGATGTTACGACATCTTTAGATAACTGGGGTACCAAAGACTTAAGGAACCACTTGATCTGGATTTTATGAGCAGAACAAAATGAATACAGATTATTACCATATGCCTAATACAGAATAATAGAGATACAGTAAAACTGGTTTTCTATTCAATAAGGAAATAAGCTGAAACTGCAAAATGCAGAGGAAAACAAGCTTGCTGGAATGGTGGTAGCTTATCTCTGAGAAGAGATGTGACGGTTGCACTCATTTGCAAGAAGATGATTACAATGAGGCTCTCAAGGAATTTTTACAATAAACAGGAGTTTCAAAAACCATAAACATCCAAAAACCTAACCCTAGGAGATGAAGCGCCAAAAGTCATGTGGGCCCCGTTTGGGTAAGTCAGTACATCAACTTCCCAGGGTCGTAACTTTTTCATATGATCTCCATTTTAGGCGTATGATAGCCCATTGGAAATATCTATCCGAGGAATACAATAGGTGCCGCAACATACCCCAAAAAATGTCATTTAGGGCCTCAAAACGGCTTTGGAAGTTCAGGACCCGAAAAACTGCTAAAAATAGTAAATTATCAAAATTGCTAAAAAGTTGTTTTGAGCCAGTTGGAAAAGGTGGGTGGCCACTGATATCCACCTAGATGAATCCTCCATCCTTAGGAAGAAATGGTCTCCATTTCATTCAGTTCCCCCATCAGATGAGGAAATTTCTGCTGAATTTGGCCCCAGGTGAGCCACTTGCCTTCGTGTAGGAGCTGCCCTGCTTTGACGACTCGATAAAGCTAGATCCTTCGTTGTCGAGTGCCCTTGATCTGTGTGTCCACAATCTGATCATTGGATGCCTATTGTATGCAGTCAGGGTTGAGATCTATTGGTTTCAATTGTTCTGCTACATCTGAGGTGTCCAATAATAGTGGAAAATAAGGCCGAAGGAGGTCCATGTTGAACATTGGGTGCAGGCCAAGGAAAGGAGGAATGTTGAGTGAAAAATCATTATCCACCACAGCCTTGGTGATGGTGTACGACCCATAACGGAGTGGGTGAAGCTTCCGATGGGGTCCTGTAAGGCGTTCTTTCTGCAAGTGCAACCAAACTTTGTCGCCCACCTAAAACTTATGTGGAACCCGATGTTGATCATGGTGCTGCTTGCACTTGTCATTGGACTTCTGTAGGATATCCTAAACCTATTGGTGGATGTGTTGGATCCTCTTAATGAACCGAGTGGTTTTGTCAACCTCAATTGGAGCAAGAGAGGAGTCGGTCGAGGTGACCCCAAGGGGAAGTGCAACATCTATGGGACCCAATGGTTGGAATCCCAACCCCACCTGAAAGGGGTTGTGGCCAGTTGAGCTATGCAGGGCTCGGTTGTAGCTATGTTGGACATAGGGAAGACTCTCATCCCATGTACAAGGGTGCTTGGAATTATACATGTGCAGGATATGCACGATCATTCAATTTACGACCTCGGTTTGGCCATCTATCTGGGGGTGGAAAGCCGTGGATTTGGTGAGCTTGGTGTCTAGCCATGACCAAAGGCTCGACCAGAATGTGCTGAGAAATCGACTATCCTGATATGAGACAATGGTTTGCGGGATTCCAAAATGTACCCAGACTCGTTCAAAGAAGAGCTTGGTAGTGGCTTCTGCTGTGATGCTCTTCTTGCAAGCAACCAGAATCACCATCTTAGAAAAGCGATCAACAACCACAAAAACACAGTTATTTCCCTGCTTGGTGGACGGGAGGCCCGACATGTAGTCCATTGAGAGGGATTCTCATGGTCTATCAGGAGTAGGAAGAGGGGTGTACAGGCCCTGTTTCTTAGTGGTTGGTTTGGCAATAGCACAGGTAGTGAAAGACCTGATATACTTGCTGACCTCCTGTCGAAGTTTCGACCAATAGAAATGTTTTTGTAGCATCGCCACTGTCTTTTCGACACCAAAGTGTCCTACCACTCGGCTATAGTGGGCTTCCTAGATCATCTTCACTCGCTCACTTGAGGGAACACATATATGGCCCAGACAACACAACAACCCATCCTGAATATGGAAATTATCGACAACTGCCTTTGCACCCAACATTTGGTAGGTGGAGGTGAAGTCTGGGTCTGTATCATAGATTTGGGTCCATCTAGAGGTCACATGGCCACAGGAGCCTAGCACTATGGTGAGTGTTGCGACTGGTGTTCTGTTGAGGCAATCAGCGACGCGGTTGGTGCTTCATGTTTTATACTTTATGTTGAGGTGGAATTGTTGCAAGTATCTGGACCACTTTTAATGGCAGTCCTTCTGCAATTTTCCTTGTGTCTACATGAACTGCAGTGGCTTATGATCAGTGTGGATGACTATCTCCCTCCCAAGAATGTAATGTCTCCACTGGCGATAGGCTTTCATAATGGAGTACATTTCTTTGTTGTAAGTAGGGTACTTAAAGACAGAATCTAATAGTGTCGTACTATGATAGGCCACGGGGTGGCCGTGCTGCATGAGAATGACACCCACAACATATTCTGAAGCATCAGTGTCAATATCAAAGGGTTGTTGCAGGTCTAGTAGTGAAAGTACTGGGGTTGAGCACAAGCGCTGCTTCAAATCATCGAACGCTTGTTGTTGGGGCCGACCCCACGCAAATTTCGCCTTACCACCACCCCTGGTTATTTGGTTGAGGGCCCATGCAATATGGGAGAATCCTAACACAAACCTGTAGTAGAAATTGGCAAGGCCCAAGAAGCTCTGAAGCTCAGTGAGTGTGGTTGGGGTTGGCCCATCACAGATGACTTGGATCTTGGCTAGATCCACATTTATGCCATGTTGATCAATGATGTAGCCTAGGTAATGGACCCTGTCCATGTCGAAGGAGCATTTTTCCAAGTTGGCATATAGCTTGTGCTGCCGCAAGGTGTGCAGAACCTGTTGAATATTCTACAAGTGTTCAGCCCAAGTCTTGTTGTAAATGAGAATGTCATCAAGATACACCACTACAAATGTATTTGTGAATGGTCACAGGATATCATCCATCATCCTCATGAAAGTGGCTGGATCGTTTGTCGGACCAAAGGGCATGACCAACCATTCAAAAAGGCTTCCTTTGACTTGAAGGCAGTCTTCCATACATTTGTCTGTTCTATCAGGACCTGGTGGTAGCCATAATTCAGATCAATATTACTGAAGTATTTGGCCCCCATGAGTTGATCAAGGAGGTCATCGATTCGAGGAATAAGGTACCAGTTTCTGACTGTGATTTTATTCAGATCTCAATAACCAATGCAAAGTCGCCAGGTTCCATCTTTCTTCTGTACCAGCATGATTGGGCTCCCGCAAGGTGATGAGCTAGGACAGATGTGCCCCTTTTGGAGCAATTCTTGGATCTATCGCTTGATCTCCTCATTCTCTAACAAAGAGTGGTGATAGACTGGCCCATTGGGTAGTGGTGCGTCGGGGTTCAAATCGATGGGGTGCTTGACCTGGTAGTGCATAGGTACCCCAGTAGGTGAGGAGAAGATATCCGAGTATTCTTCCATGACCTTATCTACTTTCTTATGGTGTGTGGAGAGGTCAGTCGCAGAGAACTTGGATGTGGCTGTGATTTTTCTCTCATTCAGAGAGAAAATCACAAAGAATACAAACTTCCCCATCTAAGAGATGACCTTCCTGCATTGCTTAGTAGAGATCAAGGAAATAGCACTAGGCGGGACAACCTTGGGTATCCTATACAATTTCCTGTTCAAAGTAATAATAACACTACGAGACCTAGATTCATATATAGCATGACATTTCCATAAATAAGGTTGG
Source organism: Picea mariana (assembly GCA_032191745.1). Classification (NCBI taxonomy): domain Eukaryota; kingdom Viridiplantae; phylum Streptophyta; class Pinopsida; order Pinales; family Pinaceae; genus Picea; species Picea mariana. The sequence continues at coordinate 202,529 of JASDQU010102596.1, read as the reverse complement.
CCCAAAAGAACATCACAAGCTTCAAGAGGAGAAACATCACACAATACCTCGTCTTTGAAGGTCTTTATGTCGTATGATAGTTGACACTGTTGGTTGACGCGGAGTTCACTTCCTTGGCGGAGCCATCCAATGGTGTAGTGTTGTGGGTGCGACATTATCGGCGGGGCCAGTCGCTTGATGACCTCTGCTGAGATGAGGTTATTTTGGCTACCACTATCAATGATGAAGTGCAGTGGTGTGCCTTTTACCCACATCTGTGAATGGAAGAGGTGTTCTCCTTCTTTTGGCTCATCTGGTTCACCATGTTGGAGCTTGGTGATAGCAATGGTGGCACTGGGTTCCGCGTCAATGATCCTTCTTCCCCTTTCTGGGTCTGACTCAAAGTCAAAACCCACATCTGATTCATAGGCTTTCACTTCGGCCACCAGCGTCTTCTTTGAGCGACAGTAGACAGTGTTATGCCAAGGGCTCTTATGGAAGTCACACCACTTCCTGGTATCTTTATTTGTCTTTCCAGTGTCCTTCTTTTCTTGTGGATTGGATTGGTCATCCTGATAATGTCCATATTTTCTCTGCCCTTTGTTCTGTGGGCTGGGGCCGCCCTTTCCTATATTTTTTTGTGCGGGGTTCCCCGGCCCAAATTGTCGCGCCTTTTGTTTGAGCTTCTGCTCAATTTTGATGGCATATCGGTAGGCCGCGCCAAAGGATGAGATTTCCAGAAATTCCATTTCAGTCTGGATGTATTGATGGAGAGCACTGAGATACTTGAGCACCAAATGTCTCTCTGAATATTTGATACCCAGCTTGGTGTGCAAGGTATGGAAGATATTTGTGAAATCTGAAACTGCTTGGTCTCTTTTTTGCCGCAGTGTGGTCCATTTGGTATACAAGTCGTCATAACTTCCAACAGGGTAGTATTGTTCTTTAATAGCATCCCTAAAGGATTCCCAGGTGGTTGTGACTACAAATAATGAGGGTTCCTCTGTTTCGTTTTGCTCACAGAAAGTTTCCCACCAATCTTTGACATGGGGAACGGCTTTGAGGAGTGAAAAAGTAATATTTTCTCTATTCAAAAAGTTATGGACAGATAAATACCCTTCTAGTAGATTCAGCCACTTGTCTACATCATTTACATCTATCTGACCTTCAAATATAGGAATATCGAAGTTTATTTGTACCTTGAAGGGGGCGGTGCCTCCGCTCGAAGAAGATGTGTCGTTGAAGTATTTGCGCAAAATTATCCATCATCTCGTTCCTCCGTTGCGTGAGGGCTTCCTCAATCAACAGTTTGAAAGGATATCCTATCCCTTCATCTTTCTTTTCTCCTTCCATGAGAGGTCGCTTGGGTGTGCCAGAGCTTTTTTCCTCAAGAGAAACAAGCTCGAGACCCAAATCTTTGTACTCTGACCTTGTTGGGGACATGCATTAAGATGACAAGGAGAAGACCGCTCTGATACCACTGATACGGATTTTATGAGCATAAAAAAATGAATACATGTTATTACCAGATGCTTAACATAGAATAACAAACATACAGTAAAAATGGTTTTCTATTCAATAAGGAAATAAGCTGAAACTGTAAAATGCAGCAAAAAACAAGCTTGTTAGAATGGTGGCGGCTTATCTCTGAGAAGAGATGTGACGGCTATGCTCATTCGCAAGAAGATGATTACAATGTGGCTCTCAAGGCCTTTTTACAATAAACAGGAATTTCAAAAACCCTAAACATCCAAAAACCTAACCCTAGGAGATGAAGCAACAAAAGTCATGTGGGCCCCGTTTGGGTAAGTCAATACATCAACTTCTCGGGGTCGTAACTTTTGCATACAATATTTTGAGGCATATGATAGCCCATTGGAAAGATCTATCCAAGGACTACAAAAGTTGCCCAAAATTTGATGAAGGAATTTTGCAACTGCAACACACCCCAAAAAACGTCATTTAGGGCCTCAAAACGGCTCCGGAAGTTCAGGACCTAAAAAATTGCTAAAAATAGTAAATTATCAAAATTGCTAGAAAGTTGTTTTGAGCCAGCTGGAAAAGGTGGGTGGCCACCGATATCCACCTGGATCACCACTCTAGAAGGAATGCTGGTGGGACTAGCACTTTGATCAAACTTTTCCGGCGTCTCCATTCTCGAAAATGATCTGAGATATGGTCCTCTTTTGTCTGCTCGAAATTGATCAGCAATTCAGTGTCGGCATCGTATCTCATGAGTAATTGGAAATGGTTAAGGAAATCCATTGCCAATTCACTGAAGGAAGAGTATCATGAGAGATCAAGATCAATGTACCATTTCGCAGCACTCCCTATGAGAGTGCGTCGAAACAATCGCAAATCAATGGAGTTGTCTCTTAACAAGTTGGACGAGAACCATAAGTGGAAGGTAGTCACGTGATCACCAGGATATTCATTAGATTTGGCCTCAAACTTTGGAATGTCTAAAGGAAACTTGGTCGGCACAGGAGGCCAACTCGGATCGTGACAAATGGGGCCATTTAAGAGCCTTGTCAAATCCGGGAAGTGCAAGGTTGCCAGAAATGGTAGTTTGGGTTATGGATTGTAGTCGGGGAAAAAGGAGCCTGGGTTTGACTGGCACCAGGTTGCTAGGAAAATTTAGGTTGTTGGCTAGGGCTCTGGTAATAACCATGACCATGACCAGCATACAGATTGGGTGCTTGTTGAGACATCATCTGTTGGTTCCCGTAATAAGACGTAAAGGGCTGAGCTTGCATCGCATTCCAAGGATTCTGGGAGGGGTTACTCCCTGCCGATATGACGGGCATAGGCATTGGGCCTTGCCCGGGGTTCCACTAGGTATGGAAAGGGTTGCCCCCGATCAACATCCCTAGCAAGGGGACTGGTCCCTGCCATGGATTCCAAGATCCTTGTGAGGAAGGAATTCCTAAGTGTGCCCCCTATGCAAGAATAGTACCCTGTACAGGATGTGGTTTTTCATTTTCGAGGTTGCCCCCGGTCGAAACAGCAGTTGATGAGAAAGCGTTGTTACCAAACGCGTCGAAAAAAGAGAAATTTTTCAAACCAACCAGCATATTATAAGGAGGGAGTGCTTGACTACCAGCGCCAAACAAGTTTATGTTAGGCCCAGCGGAGTGTTGAGAAATACCGCTGAGCGAGGGGGACGAATGGGGTATATGACCCCGCCGTAAGGGAAAACGATAAAGGGTACGAAAGTGCCCCCAATAGATTCTTGCAGAGGAGCATTGGAACTCCCTGCCCCCAGACCCAAAGTTTGTAGAGTGGAGGAGGAAAGTACAGTACTCATACCGAAGCTAGGCATCGCGTATGAGAAAGGAGAGTCTGTCATGTTCTGAGGAAACAGAGCAATGATCGCCTCCATAGATGGAATCGGACCTCTCCCCAAGGTAAAATCAGTCGAGACCATGGTGGCCCGTACTGACTATGATTGGTTAGGAGGTGGAACACCCCCAGTAGTGGTAGTCGTGAAGGAAATATCAGTATTCCCTGAAGAAGTGGCAGCGTTTTCTTCCATTGTTGTTGGTGACACTACCCGACACTCATAAGGTAGAACCTGTACGATGATGGGCATCGATAGATCAGTGATGGGAGGGTTGTAAGCATCAAGAGCCTCTTCTCCAAGGTTAGATATGATTGGTTCCTCCAGAATTGAAAGTTCTTCCTGTGAAGATGGGTTGGGCATAGTTTCCTGTAACCCGGTTGTCTCAAAAGACCCTTCCTGGTCTAATTTTTTCCTTAGCGGTGGCGAGGGGGGTTCAAGGTCAACCGACGGTAGGCCCAGAAGCCTTTGTGACCGGTGGAACTCCTGATCCTCCACTGTGTGAGAAGATCAAAGGCACACTAGGGAAATCTATAATTGTTTGAAAACCATCACGCAGTAAAAAAGGTACCTATGAGATAAAACAAGCAGTCACTAACTAGTTGGAAGAACAGTTACAACAACTGTAATGATCCCAAGCCATTACGCAAGGATCATCACTGTTTTGGTGTCTTTTTAAAACTTTTTCTGAGTGAGGTATTTCGTCAAACACTTCGTTGATCTACCTTTTAGATGTGTTTATATGTGTGTATGCAGCAAATAACAGAAAGAGATAACCCTGGAACATACCTCAACCATATGCAATAAGATAGACAAGCCAAAACATCTCAATTCTTCTTTATTCATAAAATAGAGAAACCTGCTACAATGAAGATGCCGATCTGGAATGCTCAACAGATGGCCAAGAAGATAGACAATAGATAGGATCTGCTACAAAATGCTCCCGCTAATACAAAAGATGCCTCCAAAGGCTGAATGAGAAATGAAGATCAATACAAGAAGATCTAAATGCCAAACTCTCCAGCTGAAGAATGCCATGCTCCAATAGAAGGCTGAAACCCTCAATAATTCGGCCCTGCTACCAAAAGTGTCCAATCACCCTAATAAATATGCCAACTGATAGATCGGGTGATGGTAAGAACAACCCAGGTGACCGAATCTCCAAGATCCCTCTCAATCATTGTAGATCTGAAATCCCCCACTGAATGGTGTGCCCCACTGGATGACTGAAACCCTAGATAATTTGGCCCTGCTGCCAAAAGTGTCCAATCACCCTAATAAATATGCCAACTGATAGATCGGGTGATGGTAAGAAAAACCCAGGTGACCGATTCTCCAAGATCCCTCTCAATCTCTGTAGATCTGAAATTCCCCACTGAATGGTGCACCCCACTGGATGACTGAAACCCTAGATAATTCGGCCCTGCTGAAGGAGGCCTCCAAATGCTCTGCAACTCTCTAGAAATATATATCGGGACACAGCAAGCCACTAGGTAAAGTCTCAGGGTCAGATATGAAGTGTAACCCCTCCAAACGGACTAGATCTGGATCTCAAAAATGCCCTCCTTCTCTTCAATTCGCCCCACTACTCAAGAAATAATCTAGGCCATAAAACTGTCTCAGAAAGCACTAGATATGATGTCCAAGGCCCTGCAATGAAAACCCAAGTGATAGAATCCTCAACGGCCCTGCCAATCTCCTACAATGAATTTTTCTCCAAAGATGGTGTGCCCCTCTTGCTGGAATCCCTCAACGGGTGCACCCTCTCTCTATCTGCACATGAAACTGATGTAGAATCCTCCTGCAACTAAGAAGATATGGAACTAGAATGGTTTGGGAGAGTATTGCATCTCCGAGACCAAGCTTGGGACAAAATAGGTGGAATCTTTCACCACCGAATCATCCTCTAGGGTTTGTTATGTCAAAACACTCAAAACCCCCAATATTGGGCTCACTAGCTAGAAGCTAGAAATCAAAATAAGATCATACATGAATGATGAGTAGAGGCCCTTGCCTTCCTTTTATACTTTTTGTCTCACCTTGTCCCTCCAAAGTGACTTTCATTGTATTAATATTTAATTAATTAATTAAATCACTTTAATTAATTAATTAACCTTTTTACCTCTGAAAATATCCTTATCTCTCCTTGAGGATTCCCTGGCCACT
>JASDQU010102596.1:160032-178240 GCA_032191745.1 Picea mariana | reverse complement strand
GCAGCAAATAACAGAAAGAGATAACCATGGAACATACCTCAACCATATGCAATAAGATAGACAAGCCAAAACATCTCAATTCTTCTTTATTCATAAAATAGAGAAACCTGCTACAATGAAGATGCCGATCTGGAATGCTCAACAGATGGCCAAGAAGATATACAATAGATAAGAGATGATACAAAATGCTCCTTCTAATACAAAAGATGCCTCCAAAGGATGAATAAGAAATGAAGATCAATACAAGCAGATCTAAATGCCAAACTCTCCAGCTGAAGAATGCCACACTTCAATAGAAGGCTGAAACCCTCAATAACTCAGCCCTACTGCCAAAAGTGTCCAATCACCCTAATAAATATGCCAACTAATATATCAGGTGATGGTAAGAACAACCCAGGTGACCAAATCTCCAAGATCCCTCTCAATCTCTGTAGATCTGAAATCCCCCACTGAATGGTGTGCCCCACTGGATGACTGAAACCCTAGATGATTAGGCCTTGCTGAAGGAGGCCTCCAAATGCTCTGAAACTCTCCAGAAATATAGATCGGGACACTGCAAGTCACTAGGTAAAGTCTCAGGGTCAGATCTGAAGTGTAACCCCTCCAAACAGACTAGATCTGGATCTCAAAAACGCCCTCCTTCTCTTCAATTCGCCCCATTGCTCAAGAAATCATCTGAGCCATAAAACTGTCTCAAAAATAACTAGATCTGATGTCCAAGGCCCTGCAATGCAAACCCAAGTGATAGAATCCTCAACAGCCTTGCCAATCTCCTACAACGAATCTCTCTCCAAAGATGGTGCACCCCTCTTGCTGGAATCCCTCAACTGGTGCACCCTCTCTCTATCTGCACATGAAACTGATGTAGAATCCTCCTGCAACTGAGTAGATATGGAACTAGAATGGTGTGGGAGAGTATTTCATCTCCGATACCAAGCTTGGGACAAGATAGGTGGAATCTTTTACCACCGAATCGTCCTCTAGGGTTTGTTATGTCAAAACCCTCAAAACCCCCAATATTGGGCTCACTAGCTAGAAGCCAGAAATCAAAATAAGATCATACATGAATGAATGAGAAGAGGCCCTTGCCTTTCCTTTATAATTTTTGCCTCACCTTGTCCCTCCAAAGTGACTTTCATTTTATTAATATTTAATTAATTAATTAAATCACTTTAATTAATTAATTAACCTTTTTACCTCTGAAAATCTTCTTATCTCTCCTTGTGGCTTCCCTGGCTACTGAAAGTCACTTCTAGCCATCCCATCCTGTAGTGCTGCTCCTCTCGATTCCAATGAGATATTACGCTGAGAGGTTCCTCCAAGTAATGTGCCCCAAATGCCCTCTTTAGTGATTTTAATTAACTTATAGCTCAAAATAGTCAAAATCATGGAAATCGTCGGAATGGAATGAAACCAAAGACAACCTGTGCGTAATGGCTCATAATGATGAAATATGATGATAAATGCTAACTGGACCCCACAGTGACTCTCAAATACCCCTGTACTCGCTATAACATCCATCTGGCTACTCTGGTCATCATAAGTCTCTGCCCTGTGATGATATCGCAAAGTGGGGACATTACAATCGGAACACCTAGATCAATGATGCTCAGGCCTTTCCGGCCCCCCTTTTCCATCTTGTCTTTAATGAAAGAGGGGGGGTCTGGATGGTGTGTTATTATTGTGGGGTTCCTCGCAACAGTCCAGCGAAGTAACGTCCAAAGAAAGACTGTTCGGCTGATCCAGGTGGCACCATTAGGAGACCTCCACGTCCCAGAAGGCAGAGTTGACCGAGGTCGTCCCCGATCCCAAAAATCAGTTATTGAAGCAGTTGCTAGTGGTTGAACATCAACTCCGCCATAAAAGGAAGGTCTGGAAAAGGACTAATTCACGTCGACTCACCTGCATAAGGACAATCCGAAATCTGATGGTGTCTGCCATAGGCGCACGATCATCCCGAGTCTGCATGGGCAGGCTGTCAGAAGCCATGCAGACACAATTCTTTAATGCAACGTCTTGTTTCTGCTACTGTTGTGGTTTTTGAGTATATGTAGGCGTTTTCACCATTTTTGTAAGTATCGATGGTAGAGCTAAGCTCTCGATTGTAAAGTTTTAGCACAGACTCTAGTTCTCTGGTTATGGATTGGTATGTAAGATTTCTTGTTTAATGACAGACAATCTTCTCACTCCATTTGGTTTTCATATCATACTGAGAGAGTTCGTGATCAACTGATTCGTGCGAATGATTGCAATTATGTTATGGTAAAGGATTTATCGTTGCATTGTTGTATTCTCTAGTTTTCTTCATTTGAATGTAAGAAGATCTTTCATTTAGATGTTTTCCCCTACAATCTGTTAGGAACCTGATGTTAACAACAAACCTCTTCTTTCCTCTTATACAAGTCTTCCCCCTACTCACCCTTACTACAACTCACTGTCTGAAGTTATCTAAGACCTCACTTGCCCATGCATGCCTGGCCTAGTTTCGGAGTTAGAACCACATCGTTTTGAGTTAACTTCGATTTGATCACCCCATTAAACAAATCATGACATAAACTGATGGGCGTCGGGCTCTGCTCCTGCTGCAATCCAGGTGTGACTTCCAAAGCTAACAGAAGGGAGGGAGGGGCTGATGATGTAGAGAAATGAAGAAGGTGTATCAAAAGAGGAATACACGTTTGGCATATTACGTAGTGGAAGAAGGTACAAGAAGTTGAAGAATAGGGTTGAGAAAGGAGATTCATGCAGTGAATTTGAGAGGGGAGAACCCTACACAATATTCTAGATCGTAGAGATACCGCACACATAAGGAGAGGAAGAGGATTCTTTGTTTAGTCCCATAATAGAAGAGCCAGTAAGTCCTACTTATACTGGACCCTCTATTGATTCCACGACCTGATGTGCATCACCTAGATCATAATTAACATTTGAGGATTTGTCAAAAGAACTTATATTTAGTGGAGGAATACAAAGTAGCAACAACCAGAGTAGTGGAAGCAGTTCTCTAATTCAGAGTCAACCAACATTGCCAAGGGGAGTTACTACAAAAAACAACATGGCAGGGTTAGACAATTTACTGAGACTGCCTTAGTTTCAGGGAGTTGGGTCGGAGGAACTAGAACAACATCTATTCATATGTGAAACAATTTGGGCTACGAATAATGTCCAAGATGATCCCGTAAATATTGCGTAGTTGGAAACAACATTTAGAGGTCATGCATTAGTTTGGTATATGAAACTGCAGAGTACCACACCTACAAGACAAGAAAGGAATTTAGTAGAAATTAGACAAGCATTGTTGAAAGAGTTCAAGAAACCGAAATCTGAGTCACAATACATCACATAATTGAAGGAAATCAAGAAAGTGCAGAATGAATCTGTTTGGGAGTATGATCAAAGGTTTAAGGATTTGATGGGTAGGTTGACATTTCAAATCCATGATCAACAACTCTAAGAATGGTTTATTGCAGGACTACTACCACACATTCACCGACCATTAATTCAACAGAAGGTTCATCACAACCTGAAGATTTGGAGATTTCAATGAAGTTAGAAGCATCCCCTATAGGATATGGTGGGAAGATGGCACAATTACAAACATAGTTAGTCGCCCTGACCATTGAATTGGAAGAACTGAAAAAAGGGAAGGAGAAGCAGGAACATATCTAGTGTACCAAGTGTAGGACTGAAGGCCACCACAAGGAAAAATGCCCAACTTTTGCGAGGTATTTGGCAACTGGAGCACCGAATCCGTTACTAGGAGTACGGTACTGTGAAATATGTAACAAATGGGGACATCATTCGACTAAGTGTCCATTACTACAGAAATACCAGAGTATGCAAAGGAACTTATTTTGTAACTTTTGCAAGTCAGGCGGGCATGAAGAGAAGGATTGTCGTGCATTTGATATGATGAGAGAGTGCACTTTAGATATGCATATGATTTAGGAGGAGAATGTTCTGATAGAAGGAGGTGGTCCATAGTATAAAAATTGGAGAGGATTCAATCCAAGAAACCAAGGGGGATTTTTTAGAGGTCAACGTAAAGAAAATTTTGGCAAAGGAGGTAGACGACCAATAATATGTTACAATTGTAATCAACTAGGGCACTTAGCTCGTGACTGTCTGAATCCTTATATAACCTACACATATTGTAGAGCACTAGATCATGCAACATAATACTTTCCCCAACTACTTGCGAAGTGGTAGGCAAGGGGGAATCAAAACCAAGACCAAAATCAGAACATACAAAAGATATCAGCCAAGGAACGTAATGAGGGACCTAGAATAGAAATTGTCATGCATGGAGGAACTAGAACATGGATTTATGTGACAAATGGAAGAAGGTAGGTTGAAAAGTAGGTGAGGAGATCAACAAGACCTATTTCACCCTCAACATGAATAGGAGACGTATCAGAGGAAAAGAAAATAAATACTAGGACCAGATTGGGTAGCATCAACATTAGTTGTGCCTCATGTGGTCGACATGCCTCCTATATGTGATCGTACTATACTAGAAAAGTCACTTGATAAGTCAAGTAATCTAAGATAATTTCTGAGAAGTTGCGTATAATTGATGAAGAATGAAACTACACTAAATGCATTATGTGAAATGATTGATCATTGTGCATAAGAAAGGGAAATTCCTACCACACATAAGGTAGTGAATTAGGTACTACACAAAAAGAGTACCAACAAAGAGTTCATATTAAGTGCACGGATTGGGGAATATGATGTGGATAATGCTATTTTAAACTTGGTTTCTGATGTGAATGTGTTACCAAAGAAGACATGGGAAATGATGGGGAAACCCAATTTGATATGGTCTCGCATTCAGTTAAGGTTGGAAACCAACACAAGATAGTGCCAATTGGCCAATTGATGGGGATACCTATGAATATAGATGGGGTGCACAATGTATCAGACTTCAAAGGCATCAAAATATTGGATGATATTCATCCACATCCATATCTAATGGGGTTATAATGGGCTTTTGAAAATCAAAAAATTATTAATCTGAAGAGGAGGGAAATGATATTTGAGTTAGGAGACTTGAAATTTATTGTGCCATTGGATCCGAAAGAAGGAAAGAGGTACATAGAGCTAGCTAGAGGGAATGAAATTGAAAACTTGTATAATATGATTGCGCAAATGGATGATTATGTTAACCCCACTGCAGATGGTGCACTAAGTTGGAGAAGAATTATCTCATGTGCGTCGAACTCATAGGAAGGTATGAAACATTGGTAGCAGCGGATGCACAAACTATCTACTTGATGATGTGCATGCATAACTCAATCATTGTGCTAGATTGGAACAAAGCTATGTGACCTACCTAAATATTATGGTTTGACTGACATAGAGTCTTTCATAAACAAATAATTTTTGCATTAGATTTTTTTTTGAAGGCCACTCTAGCCAGATGGTGGGCTGCACATAAAAAGGGAATGGAATATTGGTCGCAGTGTAAAATACTGATGAAAGTTAGATTTGGTACCGAGGTGGATTACATTGTGCATAAGTATGTAGGGGTAAGTAATCCAAAATATCATGTTGATCAGTGAAAAAACATATAGATATCAATACCAAAGAAGGAATGGATGTATAGGTTTATACATACTCTAGATACAATTCCTAAGAACTGGTACGTGGAACTAGAAATGTGAGAAACAACGAATTGGGACTAGCAAATTCAAAGGTTTAAGGTAACATTTACATTTGAACATGACTCTCCATTACTCTATTCATCTTTGTAGCCATTAGAACCAACATTGTCTTAGAAGAAGGGCCAATCGAAGTGGTACCTATGTGTAGTGTGCATAGAGCTTCCATGATTGTTCATGAATTACTAGAATGTTATAATGTTACTAAGGAAGATCAAGATGAGGAAGATCCAAGGAATATACAAGTACTTGGAACTGAGGGGGAACGCCCAGTAGAAGGACCAGAGATTGAATCGGTTGCATATGCACAACCAATAAAGACATGGAAGTTAAATATTGGGACAACCGAAAATCCAAAGTTTGCAGAGATAGGCAATTACTGGAATGATCAAACTATGGAGAATATTGTAGATTTACTACACGAATAACAATATCTATTCCCAAATACATTCTCAAAGATGAAGGGGATAGCTGGTGAGTTAGGATAAATGAAGATCCCACTGAAACCAATTGACAAGTCAGTGAGACAGAGACCCTACAAGTTAAATCCAAAGTATAAAGATAAGGTGAAAACATAGATAGAAAAAATGTTAGAAGCGAGAATCATTGAACCAATAGTGGAATAATAATGGATAATTCAAATGGTAGTACAAGATAAGAAAATAGGGGGAACCATGATTTTTGTATAACTAAGGAAGATAAATGAAGCATGGTTGCATGATCCATTTCCAACACCATTTAAATATGAAGTGTTAGAGAATGTATGGGGGAAGGAGGCATATTATTTCACATATGGATTCTTAGGATATCACCAGATTAGAATTGTGTAGGAAGACATATATACGACTACATTTGCAATAGATTGGAGAATCTATCAGTACATAGTAATGTCTTTTGGGCTGAAGAACGCACCTGCAGTTTTTTCCAAAGTAGTTGTAGCAATGTTTAAGGAATTTATTCATAAGTTCCTTGAAGTTTACTTATATGATTGGATTATGTTTAGTCTATTGAAATATCACATAGAAGTCCTTAGGTTAATGTTGGACATGTGTAGACAATGTTAGATTTCACTAAATTTGAAGAAATATATTTTCTGTGTGCCTTTTGGAATTTTGTTGGGCCATGTGGTATGCAAGTACGACTTATTAGTGGATCCTTCAAAGATTGCAGTGATTTAAGATTTACATCCACCCACATCAATCAAACAGTTGAGGGAAACCCCGGGTCATACAATATACTACAGGAAGTTCATTAAGGGTTATGCATAGATTACAACACCTATGGAGAAGTTGTTGAAGAAGAAAGCTAACTTCTAGTGGAATGAGGATTTCCAGAAATGTTTGGATACCTTGAAGAAAAAATTAGTGACTGCACCAATTTTGATCTTTCCATATTAGAAGAAGGAGTTCCATATTCATGTGGATGTGTCATCCCTATCTTTAGGTGCAATATTATCTCATCCAGGAGAAGGAGACATAGACCATCCAATAGCATTTGCAAGAAGGAAGTTATAAACAACAGAAGATAAATACACTACCACAGAACGAGAAGGATTGGCAATGGTATATGCACTGCAGAATTTTAGACATTATTTGTTGAGTTCTCATTTTAAGATGTATACCAACCATTCTACACTCAGATACTTAGTGAACAAGATAGTGTTGGGGGGAAGAATATGCAGATGGTTGTTGTTTTTCCAAGAATATGATTTTGAAGTTTTGAAATCAAGGAAGTTGAATGAAGGACCAGATCACTTATCACAGATACTATCAGGAGAAGATGCAGGGAATCTAGTTGGCAACTTGTCAGATGCACAATTATTTGTAGTTAAAATGGTGGATGACTACTTCATAGACATTGTGCAATTTTTAAGTATAGGAATGACCCCGTCAGACATGACTGTTTCACAGAAGAAACAATTAGTCATTAAAGAAATTGACTATGATTTAATTGCAGGAAACATGTACAATTTAGGTGTAGATGGAATATTGAGAGGATGTGTGTTAGAGAATTAAAGGCAAATGATACTCTCAAAATCACACGAAGGAGTTGCAGGAGGACACTACGCAGGTAAAGAAATAATACAAAATATTTTGTGCACAGGGATTTGGTGTCCTGCACTTCATAAGGATGCTAAATAATATTGTTAGGAATGTAATGTTTGTCAAAGGGTGGGAAATCCATTAAAAAGGGATGAGATGCCTTTACACCCATAGTTTATTTTTCACGAATTTGATAAATGGGAAATAGATTTTGTTGGACCGATCAATCCACCAACGAGAAGATTAGGAGTTAGGTACATAATCATTGTAACAGAGTATTTGAGAAGATGGGAAGAAGCAACACTAGTCATGGACTACACTGTGAAGACTATTGCAAGGCTTCTCTTTGAGAATGCAGTTACATGATTTGGATGCCCACACATTTTACTAAGTGATCAAGGAACACACTTCCTGATTAGGACGATTGCAACATTGAATGAGAAATTTCAAATTCATCATCAAAAGAGTATGTCGTATCACCCTTAGGCCAATGGGACAGTAGAAGATTTTAATAAAATTATAGAGAATGACTCTAACAAAGATATGCAATGTAGCAAGGGATGATTGGGACTTGAGGATTCCTGCAGTATTATGGGCATATAGGACTACAAGTAAAATGTTGACTAGACAAACACCTTTTAGGTTGGTCTATGGGAAATAAGTAGGAATGTTGATGGAGTTTATTATGCCTACCCTGTGTGTTGTTACGATTACTGATATTTTGGACTCTGGCATAGTAGAGGAGATATTATCATAGTTGGGACAACTTGAGGAAGATCGATTTATGATACAATTCCATTAGAAAGTTGAGAAGGTCAGAGAAAAGGCATGGCATGATAGACATATTAAAAATAAGAAGTTTCAAGTGGGGGAATTAGTATTACTACATGACATTAAGTTCATGCAACATCTGGGAAAGTTTTGAATGCATTGGTTAGGACCATATGTGATTAAGCATGTGACGGAGGCAGGTGTTGTGCAGTTGGAAATGTTGAATGGAGAAGTCATGAGAGGAATGGTGAATGAAAGTCGACTGAAACTTTATAGGGACATTCGATCTTTTTTTCACTATGATGAAATTCATGAGAACCTTTATATTATAGTAGGAAAAAGAAAAAGAAAAATTAAGAAAAAGTAGAAAAATAAAAATAAGAAAAAGTGGAAAAAGAGAAAAAACAAATGAAGGAAAAACAAGAAAAATTGAAGTAATTTACAATGAGAGTAAGGGCATAGAAAAAGTGAGTGTTGTGTAGATAAAATAAAAAACACATAACTAGTTAGTTAAGCATAGAAGATACACACAGAACATGACTGTAACGACCGTTAAGGGAGTTAAAAGGGAAGAAATGATAGTTAAATAACGTTAATGAAAAGTCATAATGATGACGTGTAGCCATAAATGGAAAACATCGCCGAGAATCATGACAGACTGGTAGTACGAGGCACAAATACAATGGAAGATATGGCAATAAGGAAACACTAAATCAATCATTCATCAAACCACTAAAATATTAGATAGTTAATTCAGGAACAAAGGGATATGGACAACTGGTGAAGGGGCACAAAAGCCATGAAGGGTCAAAAATCATTCGTTATTGTCACTTAGAGTTGCATGCGAGTAAGAGAGAGTCAAGAAATATATTATAGAGATGAGAGAAACCCCATAGCTAAAGCAATTGTCATTGGTAATTAGTTTATTGAAATGTAACCGCTAAAAGAAAAAATGTTTGTACCAAAGAAAGTTTGAACAAGAGCGTAAACAGTCGAACTAGAGGTTTAGGATACTCCATGAGCATCATCGTCAGAGCCTAGGTTTCCCCGAGACTATATTCTACCAAGGAAGGATGATTCCCAACTAGTTACATTGCAGAAGACTCCCTACTATGAATTGGTGATGCCCGACATCCCAGATGAGGTCATCATGAATGAAGACATGCTAGGGAGGGTGTCACGGCTCAAATATGCAGACCATGATATCACAGACATGACTAAGTTCCCTGAATTTGCACCACACCATTGCTTGTAACTAAGGATAGATCCAACAATGAACCATAGCATACCTATACCAAAGGTATGGGCTAGAGGTCTGGAGCGAGTAGGCATACTAAACATGTTCGACATCCCACATTTTAGTAGAAGAAATGAGGTGAATGCATGAGTTAAGTTTATCTTAACTTGTGTGCATGGAGGTTATTTTTGGTTGGACATGCCAATATATATTGATATAGACCTAATTGTAAGGATCACAGTCTTACCATCACAGGGACAAGATCCAAAATTGTTGTTTACAGACAAGAAAACTGATAGGACTCTGTTAGAAGTAATGAGGGAAAAATTTCACACAGTTAGAGGTGTGCATGGGTTGGATGTGTCAAGCATATGAAACCCAACAATAAGGATTGAAACACATGCATTGGTGTGAAATTTATTGATTAAATGTAGAAAATACCAAGTGCTAGTGGGAGAGATAATTGCAACTGAAAAGTCTATCGAAGGGGTCTTGATGAGCTGGGCGCCTTTCTTATTGAACCAATTCCTCATCGATTGTGCATAAGCACATGATAGAGGCATGGAATTCCATTATCCATGGTTGCTAATTCTTATTTCATTTGTAGCATGGGAAGAGTCGAAGGATGCGCAGTTATTGGGTCACAGAGGTAATCCATTCTTGGCAGCTAAGTATCAGAACTTCTGGTACACACATAACAAAAGAATATAGATCGACACTAACATATAGGTCTTTCAGTACAACGAAAGGATTCATAATTTCATCAAGAATACACCACTCATTTCACCATAATTGGTAGAGGCGTACACTTCGATTTCACGGTTCAGAGAAGACCGACACCATATCTATATTCAAGCAAATAAATACTCAAGAGAAGAGTAGGACCAGACAAAATACAAGATCACAAAAGAATATATCCACTTTATCATTCGGGATTGGGATCCAGATTTGAAGGTTCCTATGAATGAAATAGAGACAAAGCACCTTGCCAATGACAGATGAATAGGGTAAGGGATAGGGTAATGGATAGGGTAATGAACAAGGAGATAAACATGGTAGAGACACATAATATGCACAACAAATAGTCAGAGAAAAAAGGAAGGACAAGGGTAAGGGGCCAAGAAAAGCTATGTGAAATAAGATGAAAGCCCACAAAGTGTTGACTAACTATACTCTGATAGATGATGACATCGATAGAATCGATTATCAAGTAATGGATGTCGCAGACAAATAAATTGAGAAATCATCACAAAAACAAGAAGAACTGCTCCAATAGGTGTAGGACCTGTTCAAAACATTACAACAAATCTTCAAAGAAATAAGGATAACAACAGAGCATCCTTCCGATGAAGGACCATCAACAATCCCAATTGGGGAAGCGAGGGCTACCACATATTATTTTTCAAAGATGGAAACAAGGTGTAGAGTTTTGAAGATATCATCATATGTGATTGAGTTCCCAACACCCAATATGCAGGAGCATGTACAATGACTAAGTCACTTGTACTTAGTCATTTCACAGATGCCCACAAAAGTACTACAAGTATTTCACATTGGTATTACGAAGGAGATATGGTTATGTGCAAATTAAACATCAAGTGAGTTGGCAAAGTTAGCAGCGGAGAAGACAGAGCTTCAACAATATTATAAAATTGCTTTATAGGAGAAGAGTGTGGATGAGGAAAAAGATGATAGGATATTAATGGAGAAGAGAGAGGTTGAGAAAAAGGATGAGAAAATATTGAAGGAGAAGGATGAGGTTGATAAACATGAATAACCAATGCAACATGCCATCTAGAAACTCTATAAGGTTATTCCATAAATACCAATGGTGGTAGAAGCCACTCTTGAAGAACAAGTCTAAAAAATCAGGGAAGTCATTATAGGATTCTACACCAGGATCGAAGACTTGGAATCACATGCCACACCAGGGACACCACCGAAGGAAATGGCACAAAAAGAAAGAACCACCATGACCACAATAGAAAGTATTAGGACTTTGGATTAGGAGTGCACAAATATATGTAAGGAAAGCATGCAGATTTGAAAAAATACGATGGAGGATCCAGGAATGAGGGATGTGGAAGCTAGATTAAGGGATTCACAAGAAAAGGAACAAAAGGCTTCATAGAACATAAGTATGTTGCCACTAGCTAAGCGCATGAAGGCCATCCTCGCAAGAAGGAATTCATACACTGAAATAGAACAGGCAAGGGAACAAAAAAAGGTTCTCCAACAATGATTATTACCACTGCAGGATGAAACACTAAGGGTAATATGGAATTGGCAGTTGTGTAGAGAACAGTAAAGGAAGCAACACACGACAACGAGGAGAAAATCACAACCCTGACTACACAGGTCATAGAGGAGATTTTGGAACAGGAAGCAAAAGTTAAGAAAGAGGTCGTGACAACAAAGGAATCCCACAAAAGGTAATGGGAGCATGGAGGGGCATGACACAATAGGCCCAAATGGATTGAGACAAGCCACAAGTGAGTGTTGGGGGCATGTTGGACAAGAATCTTGAAGAACTAAGTTTTGAGGGTGCACATAAAAGAAGGAAGGGAAATAGTTAGGCATGCAAAATAAGATAGATGCGCAAAAGCAAGAAGAACAATAGTCAAGAATGTAAAAGTAGCATGCAGACACAAAAGAAGGAAAAGCAGGCTCAAACAATGAGCCATAATTGAATTGTCATATGGTTTTGGGGATGATCAAGTAGGGTTTTGAGACCTAACTTATATGTATAAATATGTAATGGGTCATGGAGAACAGGTTGTTTAAGCTTAGCGAATAGTTTTGTTGAGAGTAAGAGAATAGGTTATTGTTGATGTTGTTGAGAGAATAGACTGAGAATGAGAGAGAGAGTCTATGTTTGAAGGTTTAGGGAGGTTTTGTAGAGAATATTCTTGCACTTTAGAGCAACTAGGAAGGATGGAGAAGTATAACATGATGTATCTCTTGTAAGTGCAGTGCGCAAGCTTGAGAGGATTTCCCAAAGTTAATAAAGAAGCTAATCATTGTGTATGTAGCCCAAGAATTGGGTGGACCACGTTAAAATACTATGTCTGAATGTATTTTTATGTGATTGTTCATGGATATTATATTTCTTCATAACTACATCTAAATATGTGTAGTAGATGATTGATGCGCAATAAAGATGAATGTTATAGTGAATAGTTTGTGTTGCAATATGTGTCATAATGGTGTTGCATAATTAAATTTTACTAATTAATCAAGGTAAAAGAGATAAAGAATACGACATACAAGGTAGATAAGAAGGAATGAATATGTTTATAGCCTCCCATACCCTCGTCCCTGTATAAACTTGGTTCTTGCATTGCCAATAGATGCCTCGAGTGAGACTTCACTTGCATGTAGGTGATGCCGAAAGGGACGATGTATACAGGGTTTGTTGGTAGAATAAACTGAACCCAGGGTCTCACAACCGCACGCCAACTATTACAACAATTGAAATATAATTTTAGAGCGTATTTACATATGCATACTAACATTGGTATTCTACAAATATACATATTTTTACAAATTATTTCCAAAATGGAATATTTTTTATACCTATCCAGGGACAAAGATAGGTGGCTTCTTCATGGACTCATTCTTCCATTAGTGCCGAAAGGAGTCTCACAATTTCCTATCTGTGACAATGCCTCTCATGATGAATCATAATCTAAAATTGAATATAATTATGAATCCAAATAACCACTCAATCCAATTATAGGTCTTCAAAGCAACCTATATAATATCTTCTTACGAACACTAAGAACCATTATTGTGCCTTGCGTATCTTCCTTTGAATACACATGTACATGTTCGTCCTGGAACACAATTGCATATGCTTCATCTTCGAGAGATGAAACTGAGAGTAGGTTTACTTTCAAATCTGTATCATATAGCATATGTTCTATTCCCAGAAATCCTCCCGAATCGAGTTGGAATCTTACATATCCAAACCCTCTTACTGCTTGTCTGGTGTTAGTTCCAGATTCTACATAGCAATCTATGTCAATTTCTGATTAATTGAGGAATAATGATACCATTCCTTTCATGTGGTGAGATGTACCATTGTCCATGTGCCTCGATGTCTTCATACATTACAATTTTAGGACCATCCATTAATAATAATTCTCCATTGAATATTTCAACAAGACTATTAACTTCACTTGAGGATGCTACTTGTCTTCTTGTAAGTGCCTTTAAATCTTCCTGGTTCTAGTTTGGACAGAAGTGTGGATAAATTGTCCAACACTTCTCTATCTGATGTCCACTCTTACCACAATAAGAGTAGAAATTATTGTTCCTGTCTCTGAACCACAATCCTTTCTTGTCATTCTTCTGTCTTGGAAAATGACCTTTTTCTCTATAATTCTTCTTGAATGGCTTCCTGTGCAAGGATTGTATTCTCTAAAATTTCTCCATACTATGGTTATTAACTCCATAGGAAATACATGGATATATAGACCATAAATTCATACCAGTCTTACTAGTGGGAAATTTCTTCATTCGCCCTTTGGAATGCTCATCTCGTCCTAGAGATGTCTTGCATTCGATACCTTTCACTGGGATGGAAGGTTGATCTGGTAGGACCAACTTATTATGAAGGACCTATTCATTTTAAGTTCTCCTAACTTTATCCATACTAGATCATTCTCCATCTTGACAGGGAGAAGAACAATATGATGAATTATCTTCCTCAGTTACTTTCTATGAACATTTTGTAGGACATAGTCTCTCTTGCATAGGAGACTTTTCTCTCTCCACTTTCCTAGATTCAGAGAATGGTGCCAATGTATGGTCCTTATTTTGCAACTCTCTTTTCAATTCATATATAATACCTCTAAGGAATTCTTCATGACATATCAATCAATATTGAAGCCTCTACTTCTCCTCCTCGAGAGATTCTAGTTGCATCCTTAATTCTGAATTCTCCTTTTAAATCTATCGATTCATGTCCCTCTCGAACCTTAACTTTGTTGTTCCTGAGATTAAACTTAAGGCTCAAAGAGTAATGTCAAGCATCAGGAAAATTTGAATAGAATGTTTTCAAGAGTTTTTTTTTCTTCCTTCAGTTATATAAGAATAGATCCTTAAATGAAATTAATAATAGGATAGTACAGAGGTTTTATTTCGTTGTCTGAGTCACAATTTTAATATCAAATAATGTGGGAGAAAATTACAAAACTATTAAACAAAGAAAGGAATCAATTACTGAAGAGTCTCACCTTCCTTGTTGCACTAGAAGAAAATAAAGAGTGCACCCTTGAACAGGATATAAGATGCAACAATTCAAATAGCTTGCAGTTCTTGTATTACTTACAACAATTACAGAGGAAAAATGGCTCGCTTAATGAATTACTGAGATATTGTGATTACAATAGTTGTTATACTAAATTGCAATCAATCTCTTATCAAGAATTACATAAGGAAATTTAGAAATATGGAAATACATGAGAAACACACAACTCAAACTGAACAGAATTTGGAATCTCTGACTGCACTTGTATTAATACTAAAAAAAGGAGAGTTTTCTCTATTACATATGGAAAGAAGCAACCTTTGATAGATATTGAATCTATGTATTTATACAAACTATCACAACTCAAAACGGTTGGACTTCTTATAATTAAAAATATCAAGTATTTGAAATAAGAAAACAATGCATAGAGAATGACGAGCTTCGTTGACAATCTCTTCTATCTCTTCATCTGTTGGAAGAAATCCTTCCTTTCCTCATTCCTTTAGGCTAGACACATCTGTCTTCTGGTCTTCCTAATGATTATGCATAATATCTTAGTCGTTGTAGTCATGTTTCCATCTGTCTCTCCAACCATGTTCAATAATGCAATGACATTTTCTTACATGCTCACAACTATGCTTGTTTTTCCATGCTCAATGCATTGGTTGCATCTATTTAAAAATTCTACCACCAGCCTAGACAATTCAATAGTTTAATTTACCTCAAAGATGTATAATTTCCTTTCTACTTGAGGTAGCTTCCCTTGTATCCTTTTTTGTAATGTCCCCACTTTGGGACATCATCATAGTGCAGAGATTTATGATGACCAGAGTAGCCAGATGGATGTTATGGAAAGTACGGGGGTATTTGAGAGGCATTGTGGGGTCTAGCTTGCATTGTTGATCATATTCCATCATTATGATCCATTCTGCACAGGTTGGCTTTGGTTTCGTTTCATTCCGATGATTTCCAGGATTTTGACTATTTTGAGCTATAAGTCAATGGAATTCATTGAAGAGGTCATTTTGGGCACATTACTTGGAGGAACCTCTCAGTGTAATAGCTCATTGGAATCGGGAGGAGAAACACTACAGGATGGGATGGCTAGAAGTGACTTTCAGTGGCCATGGAAGCCACAAGGAGAGATAAGGAGTTTTTCAAAGGTAAAAAGGTTAGTTAATTAATTAAAGTGATTTAATTAATTAATTAAATATTAATAAAATGAAAGTCACTTTGGAGGGACAAGGTGAGCCAAAAAGTATAAAGGAAAGGCAAGGGCCTCTTCTCATTCATTCATGTATGTTTATCAGTTTGATATCTGGCTGTAGAGGTTGATCCAACAACACACCCTGGATCTATGATGCAGCTTAAGTCTACGGGAGACGACATGAGTATGCCATAGCATACAGTGATGAGTGATAGTTCACAGAGACATGCCGAGATGTATGATGAGATTTAGAGGGGTATAGTGCCTTGCAGGGAGGAGACACACCTAGGGGAGTATGTAGATGTCACTCATTTGCAACAACACATAGTCATGGGGGATCACCTTCACCATTTCAGCAACTGCATGAGAGATGAGAGAGGGAGGTTGGTTGACCAGAAGTTAGATGGGTTACTTTCGGTTGTATTGGATGGTTGGGATTCAGTGATGACCACATGAGATATTCTATCATGGATACCGATGGATGAGATTCTGGTCGAATCCTTGGGATTGACCAAAGAATGTGACACCTCCCAGTCCTACAGTCAGCTACATATATGTCTGTTATCATTTTTTGACACATTTATCATTGAAAACAGCATGCGGAGGATAACAGATGAGCATAGAGGGCTTCTGACAGTGATTAGTCTCACACATGAGCAGTTAGAGGAGATTGGAAGTGATAAACTTCCAAGTTTTCCATCAGACCCAGGAGTCCATTTTGTCAGCACGATGTTCATGTTGACCCAGGTTGCACCAAATAGCCACACACTCCACCTTGGTTTGGTTTGGAGTGGGGTTGCAGGTACTTGTTCTATGGGGCGAGACCTTTCCTTCCACTTGATCATCATGATAGGGCATGGAGATGTTTGGATAGGTACTTCTTCTACAGAGATGCCTATATAGATACAGTTTCTAGACAGCAGGTCTGGTGGTCACAGGTATTTCACTTTGAGGATCCCAGAGAGGAGGATTCAGGATGTATGCAGGGGGCAGACATTCATGGTCAGAGCAGTGCAATGTCAACATGAGGATCTGTGACAGAGGTTAGCATGGGATCCAGAGATTGCAGGATTGGGCATTTCACGGATTCACAGGGGAGAGTGGACCATTGCAAGGGAAAGTTATTCTAACTTTCCATTTAGCTTTAGTGTTGAGGGGAGCACAGTGCTTGAGGGTGTCTCAGGGAGGTTTTGCAGTACCTCATTATGGCATCATCATGTGCAGTTGATGGAGGCCGTGTGGATCTCAGTAGAGATTTGGAGGATGGACTCATTCCGAGATGAGGCCATGTGTCATGTGCAGGAGGTTCACAGGGTTGATATCTTTCAGGACTATGCTTCACAGAGTATTACAGTTCACTTCATGATATGGGATCTAGGGGCTGGAGTGTACTATTGTTCATCTTTGGATGGGTTCTACTATGTATCCCACATGTGGACATGGGATCCTAGTATTTTAATTGGAGGGACTTGGGTATTGCTTGAGGACAAGCAATTTTCTAGCAGGGAGGACTGTAATGTCCCCACTTTGGGACATCATCATTGTGCAGAGATTTATGATGACCAGAGTAGCCAGATGGATGTTATAGCGAGTACGAGGGTATTTGAGAGGCATTGTGGGGTCCATCTTGCATTGTTGATCATATTCCATCATTATGATCCATTCCGCACAGGTTGGCTTTGGTTTTGTTGCATTCCGACGATTTCCATGATTTTGACTATTTTGAGCTATAAGTCAATGGAATTCACTAAAGAGGTCATTTTGGGCACATTACTTGGAGGAACCTCTCAGTGTGATAGCTCATTGGAATCAGGAGGAGCAACACTACAGGATGGGATGGCTAGAAGTGACTTTCAGTGGCCAAGGAAGCCACAAGGAGAGATAAGGAGCTTTTCAAAGGTAAAAAGGTTAGTTAATTAATTAAAGTGATTTAATTAATTAATTAAATATTAATAAAATGAAAGTCACTTTGGAGGGACAAGGTGAGACAAAAAGTATAAAGGAAAGGCAAGGGCCTCTTCTCATTCATTCATG
>JASDQU010102596.1:130690-159982 GCA_032191745.1 Picea mariana | reverse complement strand
AAAAGTATAAAGGAAAGGCAAGGGCCTCTTCTCATTCATTCATGTATGTTTATCAGTTTGATATCTGGCTTTAGCTAGTGAGCCCATCTCTTGGGGGTTTTGAGGGTTTTGACTTAACAAACCCTAGAGGACGATTCGATGGTGAAAGATTCCACCTAGCTTGTCCCAAGCTTGGTGTCGGAGATGCAATACTCTCCCACACCATTCTAGTCATATCTACATCAGTGCATGAGGTTCTACACAACCACATGCACAGGAAGAGGAGGAGGGCGCACCATTGGGGGTTTCCAGCAAGGGGGGCGCACCATCCTTGGAGAGAGATTTGCTGTAGGAGATTGGCAGGGCCGTTGAGGATTCTATCACTTGGGTTTTCATTACAGGGCCTTGGACATCAGATCTAGTGCTTTCTGAGATAGTTTTATGGCTCATATTATTTCTTGAGAAGTGGGGCGAATTGAAGAGAAGGAGGGTGTTTTTGAGATCCAGATCTAGTCCGTTTGGAGGGGTTACACTTCAGATATGAACCCGAGACTTCACCTAGTGACTTGCAGTGTCTCGATCTATATTTTTGGAGAGTTTTAGAGCATTTGGAGGCCTCCTTCACTAGGGCCAAATTATCTAGGGCTTCAGTCATCTAGTGGGGCACACCATTCAATGGGGGATTTTAGATCTATAGAGATTGAGAGGGATCTTGGAGATTTGCGCAACCGGGTTGTTCTTACCATCACCCAATCTATCAGTTGGCATATTTCTTAGGGTGATTGGACACTTCTGGCAGCAGGGCCGAGTTATTGAGGGTTTCAACCTTCTATTGGAGCATGGCATTCTTCAGCTGGAGAGTTTGGCATTCAGATATGCTTGTATTGATCTTCATTTCGTATTTAGCCTTTGGAGGCATCTTTTGTATTAGCGAGAGCATTTTGTAGAAGCTCTTATCTATTGTCTATCTTCTTGGCCATCTGTTGAGCATTCTAGATCGACATCTTCATTGTAGCAGGTTTCTCTATTTTATGAATAAAGAAGAATTGAGATGTTTTGGCTTGTCTATCTTATTGCATATGGTTAAGGTATGTTCCATGGTTATCTCTTTCTATTATTTGCTGCATACACACATATAAATACATCTAAAAAGTAGATTAGCAAAGTGTTTGACGAAATACCACAACCAGAAAAAGTTTTAAAAAGACACCAAAACAGTGATGATCCTTGCATAATGGCTTTGGATCATTACATTTTTACCTCCCAAGTTCTATCCTGGGACTGTGAACTTAGATTCGCTAGCCACTTATTAATATTAAGGAGGTCAATCTGGCTCATTTACCGAATGGATTCCAGAGTTTCTTCTTTTTTCTTTCTAGAATTATGTTGTTTCACTGCAATACCGATTTTCCCCAGAGCCTCTACGATACTGCTTCCCTCAAAATCAATTAGTTTTTTGTCTAGGGATGATAACGATTCTTGACAAGTGTCTTTCACTTCCCAGGATAATCTCTTTCTGTCTGCCAAATTCGTTTCCCACACCTTCAGGGCCATATCTCCTCTTATTTGTTCGGAAGGGGAAAGTCAAGGAAAATCGGGGACATTTTCCTTTTGTACCAATATGATGGCCTCTTGAAACTTATACTAGGCTGAGCGAGCTTCTCCTTCCTTAATATAGATATCTTTTAGAGAAAGGTCCATTGCCTGGTAGAATTTCTAGATGGAATCAACCTTCATGAAAAGATCTTCCTACACCATTTCAAGTTTTTTCATTTACCTCCAATGCTTGAGTCTGAAAAGATGTCATCTCTATTGACCTACCTTCAATCAAGTCTAAGATGGCTTGCAATTTCTTTATTAACTCATCTCATTGAGTGATCAATCCTTTGTTGGCCTGTGAATTTCTATGCAGCTCATCGAGGTTAGTCTGCAGCTATTGGATTTGATGTCGGTCATAAGCTCTGATTTTTTCAAAGTCCTAGATCATCTTGTTATTTATAGTATGTTCCATGACCAACATTTGATCTTGCAAATTCACCACCAATAATTTTTTTTGTCTTAGTTGTCTGCCAAATTCTCCACTGACCATTGATTTGTGGTGGCAAAGGCACTCAATGAACCTGCAACTTCCTTCGGGAATTCTGTATTTTCGCGATTATTCCAGTCATATAAGATCCTCTGCCTTATGGTTATTACCCCATCCTTTTGCTGTGTTTCTCATTTGACAATGGCCCTTCGTTTCTTGTTGAAGAAAAAGTCTGAAGGAGGCATCTCTTCGGGAAAGATTGGGGTAAGATCACCCACATAAATGACTTTGGAACTAGGATTCATGAAACTAGACTTCAGAGGGGTCAATAAATTAATAAGAGTACCAATCTCCATAGATGGTTATTTCTCTAATGTGTTGGCAATGGGTGTAGCTGGTGTCTAAAGAGATGCATCCTGCCCTTGCTTTAAGAAGGCTTCAAGTTGAGCCGTTGCTTGAGGGCCTAGTGGACTTGATAATGAAGCTTCTAATTTCTGAGTCAAAACCTCAAAGCTCTTTGTGGTTTCCTCAATATCCCGTTTACCGGAGTTCCCTGGTTCAAAACCTGGAGGTATAGATTTTTGTGCAGGAGGATCGGCTATCGATTCTCCTTCTAGTGTTTTCGGCAAATTGTTTTGCCTGTGTCTTTGGAAACTTAGGAAACTGGCCCATTGATATGAGGACAAGGTTTGGAATCTGTTCAGTACCTCATCGTAATACCTCATTCCCATGAATATTTCATCATGTGGGGAGTTTTCATGCACATATATTTTCAAGTTGTATTGGGCCAGGTGGTTCTCCATGATCGTGTGTGGGCCATGTATTTTGAATTCGATGTCAACCAATTTGAAATATTCCAAAGTTGCAGCCTCCACTTTAGAGTGACCAAAATCCAATAGAGAAAACATACCGACCTAGAGAGGGATGGTAGGCCATACCTTTTTCTGGGATTCCTTCAGATCCTTGTTGATGCCCCCCATTACTGTCTGGTAAGCTACTTCTCACCATACCAGTTGATCTGGTAAAAATTTCAGGAGAGCATGGGGAGGGATTGAGCATATGAACACCCTGATATAAGAGATTTTTTCTTCAATGAACCAATCTACTAGTTTTCTGAGATTCCCCATAATTCTGTCTAAAATGCGAGGGGTTAGGTGACCATATAAGGATACATGGATGGGGACCACTATATTGTGACAGATTTCATAAAAGAAATATTTTGTCTTTTCCTACCATAGCTTGGAATAATAAAAGTGAATCGGCTCTGCACTGGTCGGGGTCCAGCACCAATTCATCAACGGGAAAGGAGTGAGGAAACATATAGCATCCATGACATATGCAGACATATAGAAAGGGGCAGACTACCCCTTTGATTTCGCCATTTTGTATTCAGTAATTTCCTTGGCCAAGTTGTCTGATAAAATTTTATTCCAATTAAATGTGTAGCCCTTAGCCACCTCATGCATAATCTATACCCACTTCACCGGGAAATGAGTAGGACTCTTCTTCCTGAATAGTATACAGAGCATCATAGCTACGTAAATCATGTGAGTGTCCAACGAAATTATGGCGTACATTCCATGAGTGTCGGCCCTGAACCTCTCTATGTGACCCCGCCAAGACTTGATTATATCGTGATAAATCTTGTCATATTGTATGCATTCATGTTGCTCGAACTCTAACATAAATGCAATATTGTAAGTATATTTAGGCTCGGTAAGTGGCTTATACATTACTTGGAGGTGTTCCAATTGAAACGAACCAACGACGACTTTCTGGTGATTGGTGATGCTCCTGGTTTAGTCGTCGATGTTCTCCAAGGCCCAGCTTATCATGTCATTGTACGGCATGAGTCTTGACCGCGCAACTATCTTGTGTAGTTCTAACTGAGCTATATATCTGAGTTTAGCTTCATGAGTATCGTCTACTTCATCTCCATAATCTTCTGGGCAGTTTATAATCTCATGTTCCAGAACCTCAAACACCCGTGTCCACGATTTCATAGTGTCTATGGCTCACGGTGTGGTATCTGATAGAACGTCCACGTTTCGATTTGAACCTTCACCAGTCACATCAGGCTTATTTTTGACTTCTCGTGGTTCCATGATATCCATAGAACGGAATGAGGCTACCTGTTGCAGAGGAATTGCGTGAGCTTCTCAATCTGATAAAACTTGCTACTTTGCGAAACTTGAAAATGAATTCAAAATATAAGTGTTTTTATTCACATCAGATGCATTGATTCTAGCATAGATTTATGGACGAAAAAATTATTAACTTTAATGGAAAATATTACCTAGCGATCCGCTATCCGTGTTTGAACTACTACCATTAATTAGTCATAAATGCCATTAATATTTGACGGTTCATGATCTGGAAGTTTTAGATGAGACAGAGTGAGAATTTCCCGAATCCCGAATCTGCGAAGGCTAATCCTTGGATAATCACTTTTAGAACCTTAATTAATCATGTTTAAAAAGGTGTGTTAATTTCAAGTGTTTCAGGAATTCAGACTTTGGGAACTTTAAATGTAGCTCGAGGGGAAATCCCCGAAATCCAAAACTGCGAAGTGATTAATTATATGGTAATCGCTTTTAAGTATTAATTATTCATATTTAACTTTAAGTGTTTCATAAATTCAGAATTCGAATATTTTGGGATACAACGAAAGGTAAATGTCTGAATCCCGAAGTGCGAAGTCATTAGTTATCCCTTGATCCTGATTAACTTAATTAATTAAAGTTTAATACATGAGCATTTTGGTGCTTGAGTGATTTCTGTATTAGTTCTTTGTTAAACTTCTGAAGGGTCATATCCCGTAGTGATGTGTCACAGATAACATCATTTTAGATGACGTGTCGAGAAAAAGAGGTGCCATGTGTTACTTGGAATCGTATGAATCTTCAAACGAAAATGTCATAAATGGGTGCCACGTGCAAACTCAAGATAGACTCAAAATATATATGTGTACTACGTCTTGTGTCCTTTAAAGGTTTAGGAAAAGTGATAACAAACACTTTCAGGTTTTGGGGCTTTAATCATGAAGACTTATAGAAATGCCCGAAGTGCGAAGCTCCAAAACGACCTTTAGCGATTTTATTCTTTAATAATTAGGTGGCTCCAAAACTCCAGAGAAATAAGGATTGTTCGATCAAACCAAAAAGCTTCATCAATGTCGGATATTACACGTGCCTTGTTACTACTTAACCAAAAATGAATTTGATTTAAAATTCAAAGTTATTTTATAAGTTATCACTTGGGAAAGATTATATTTCTCATGAAGTAGAGAATGTAAAGCTCAAAAAATTATAATTTTATGTGTTCCAACATAGGCTCCATCTGGGGATCTCATCTCCCTATGAGACGTGGAAGAACAATAAACTAAGTGCCTTTATTGGGTAAATGGAGTCATTATTACTTTTCTGGGAAACACCTTTAGGGATTAATCATAATGGGAAGAATGGAACTTCAACCGAACCTCAGAAAACCTTCAAAACACACCTAATCCATTATCTCAAGTTAGGATATTTAAAATTCCCCCTTTCCTAAACTTGAGTTTGGATTTGCTTAAGATAATCAAAAGAAATTTAGCCGAAATATCATATTTTGATCGATTTCATTCGCATCAAGGTTAAGTATATGTAACATGTTATTTAGGGGATCCCTCATTGGTTCAGCATGTAAATATTACTAGAAAAATAATTAGATGTTAGAGTATCTCATGTAGATATATATGACAACCATACAGATATCATAGACATTGCTTCACTGTCGGTGAGCCTGTTCAGTACCCCGGTGAAGTTATCTACTTCTCCCATTGAATTTCCTCTCACCACTTCAATAAGTACTTTTGTGTTTTGCTGAGATGAGGGCAATCATTTTATGAATTTCCTTTCATCATCTCTTTTTGGACTAAATGGGGGCAATCAAATTTCAAATTTCCTTTCACCATTTGTCTTGGACATAGATGGGAGAAATCATATTATGAATTTCCTTTCACCATCTGTTTTATAATTTAATATTTTGAAGTGGGGGAAATCAATTTGTATGTATCATACAAGGGATGATATCCTCTTAAAATATTAAACAAAAGTTCTGTCATAATTTTTAAGTATACTCCGAAACTAATTTTCTTCCAATCTTCAATACACCTTCACCTATAGGGAATATTTTATAGGGGTTTTAAATTTCAGAGATCAACCTTGAGCGAATTAGTCAATTTAAAACCATATAGAAGAGATAAATTTATCAAAATTAGCCTAAACATACTTTCTTTCAATTAAAATGAAAGGGACATATAGATCTTCGCCTAATCTTATTTTGAAGATATGTTTTTTGAGCTTTCAGAGTCAAGGTGAAGTCTTTTCTTTCTGTAAATACCAAGGAAAGGTAGTGAGAATCATAAGAAAGTAAACACTCGAGGATGGGAAGAACAAAAAAGAATGAATATTTAGAGGGTCTTATGCAAAAGAATGTCATTCCTACACAAGTTTTTTTATTGATTCTCGAATTTCCTTCAAGCCCCTTTTTATTCTTATTTTCTTTTTCTTTATTTCATTTTTTATTTCAATCTTATTTTTTATTTTTATTTCATTCAGAGAAGGGTTCAAAATTAATCTTTTATTTCATACTTCTTTGATCTTTGATCAGGTGACAATATCTGTATGAGTGAAAACTTCTTTACATTCAGTAAGATTTCTTTGAACCTTTAGCTTGGATTAGTGGGGTAGGAGCTCATACCTCTGATCTCCTTTATATTTTCAATCAAGTAAATCATTGATTTATCACATGTTTGAGAGAAAGAAAATGTTTCGATACATCTTTATCTCTCAGCTGACAGTAAGTATTCTGCACGGGAACAAAATGGAAAATGTCAGAAAATTATGCAGAATAGAGATGGTATGTGATATATATGTTTTTATATTTTTGTTATGATGATATCAAGTAAACCTGGTGTATTTACAATAAGAGTAAAATTTAGAGAATTTACAAAAGGAAAATAAAATTGCAAACCGAAACCGGTATATACAATGGAAATGTAGAATATGATTATTGCATAAAATGTTTTAGGTAACGCTCGTTGATAGGAGCGTCAATAGTTTTTCAGTCAATATTTTCCAGTAAGAAGGAATTTTTCCCTTCAGCAGTTGCAATCCTGAATGGTCCGAACCAGAGATGGTCAAACTTGTCATGTTTTCATGCATCTTCTCTTCTACAATCCCACTTTAAAACTAGATCTCTAGGAAGAAACTCCCTGTCTTTATCCTTTTTATCGAAAAGGGCCTTCATATTATATTCGTATTTATGAAGTTTGTCATCTACTTCGGCCCTATTTTGCTTGACTTCGATTATTTGATTTATCCTTCTTGTAACATCGTTTGGATCTTCATTTTCATCTTGCCAGAGATTTATCATAGGAAGAGCGAGATTGATAGGAAGGATGACGTCAGTACCATAAACCATTTGAAAATGAGACATACTTATTGATTTCTTGGTGTCGATTCGATTCTCCCACAAGGTGTATTTAAGGTGAACATACCAAGCCTTCTTATTTTTTGTCAACACTTTTTTTATTATAGTGATTAGGATCTTGTTGTATGATTCGACCAACCCGTTGACTTGAGGATAATAGGATGTGGAATGTCCTAAAACAATGTTGTATTTTTGGAAAAATATGACCATTGTCATAGATTTAAAATCTTGGGCGTTGTTAGTGACTATTTTTCACGGACAACCAAATCTCGATAGGATTTTCTCTTCCAAGAAGTTTAGTACCACCGAATACATAGCATTTCGAGTCAGAATAGCTTCCACCCATTTCATGAAGTAATCTGTGGTGGTTAAAATCCATCTATGTTGAGCGCTTGATTGCGGATGGATTTCTCCGATGAAATCTAGACCCCATTGTTGAAAGGGAGCTTCTTCTTTGACTAGGATTAAAGGTAGTGCAGGAAGGTTTTGCTTACCGAAGAATAGTTGGCAAGAGTTGCAGGCTCTAACCTTGGCATTCATGTCAGTAAATAACTTTGGCCAATAATATCCAGCTCTTAAAATCTTGTAGGTTGTTTCCCTCCAGGCGTGGTGTCCTCCACACACACCTTCATGGAATTCATTTATGATGCCTTCTGTTTCAGATTCTATGAATTCGAGTACAACTCGCCATCAATAATACAATATTTGACCATGTGTAGTTTCAAAGTTCTCACTTTGGACAGAGTAATATCATTCGGGAATTGAAGGGTTAAGAGGTAGGAAACAATATTTCCATACCAAGTAGAGGACGAAAACTTATCTTGAATATGAATCATAGGAGTTTGATCATCAAGCTCCTCTATATATGGAAGATATCCATGTGATTCCAGGTGATTTATACCGAGTGCCCTTAAATTCGATTCGGCTAATAGTTTCACCATGCCTTGACCTTTGACTAGTTTGGTCAGTTTTACCTCTAGATCAAACTCCTGAATTTTGGCTAACCATCAACCTCTCTTTCCATCACTGTCTGGATGAACCAATATGTCCTTGATAGTGCTAGTTGGTATGTAAGAGATTATTTTGGAATGAAGAACATAAGTCCTAAAATCTTTGAGGGATTTCACCATTGCGTACACTTGTTTTTCAAGTATATCATACTTTAATTCTGCATCTCTTAGACTCTTACTGAAAAATGCTATTGGTTTCTTGAATCCTTTTTCGTTCTTTTGAAATAGCATTGCTGCGATAATATGTTCAGAAGCGAAGGAGAAGATCAATAATTCTTTAGTATAGTCTGGACTTTCTAACACTAGTGCTTCGCCTATAGATTTCTTGACTCGCTCGAATGATGCTTTAGCTTCGGTGGTCCAGTTTAATTCGTTGTCCTTATTCAACATATATGTAATCAGCTTAATTATTTCAACAAAATTGGGAATGAATATTCTCAAAAAGTTTATCTTTCCTAAAAAGGATTGGATTTATTTTTTGTTCCTAGGAATATTGATAGTGTCTATAGCCTAAAACCACTTAGATTCGACCTTAATTCCTTCCTTTGACACTATATGACCCAAGAGCTTACCTTCTTTCATAGAAAAATGTGATTTCTTGGGGTTAAGTGACAAACCAAATTTTCTGCATTTTTCGAATGTCTTCTTGAGGTGCAATAGGTGTTTTGCATCAGAGTTAGAAAAAACCGTCAAATCATCAAGATAAATAACGACAAACTTATCTCTTTCTCCAACGAACACAATGTCCATCTCTATTTGGAAAGTATCCCCTGCATTCATCAAACCAAATGGCATTTTATCATACATGAAAGGCCCCCATAGAGTGGTAAATGTATTTTTCCCTCTGTCATCTTCATGGACAATGATTTGATTGTATCCCGAAAAACCATCAATCATGGACATTTATTTTAGCTCCGACTACTTTTTCTAGAACATGATCCATTTTTGGTAGTGGGTAGTTGTCTTTGAGGGATGATCAATTTAAGTTTATGAAATCTACACAAAGCCTTATTTCTTCACATTTCTTCCTAACGGGTACCAAATTCGCTACCCATTCAGAATACCTGAGTGGGACAATAATTTTCGAATCGAGAAGATTCCTGACTTCCCTTTCTATCACTGGTAGGTGGATATGATTTATATGTATGAGTTTCTTCCTAAAAGGTTTTATACCATATTTTAAAGGAATATTATGTTCAATCACGGAGGTATCATAAGTTTTTAGATCATCATAGGACCACGCAAAAACATCTTTGTATCTCTTAAGCAACTCGGCGTACTCATTCTTCATTTGGGCTGAAAGGTATTTAGATATCTTGATCAGTTTGGGATCTTCTTCAGTTCCTATATTACAGTCTTCAACCTCTTTGGGCTGAGTTCGTAACGTATATTTTAACGGTATGTCATCATGGTCAAATAATCTCTCTAAGGGGATCAAACCTCTAGGGATCTGATTGTTTTTAAGCATAAGCATACGGTGGTTTGCGATATTATCCTGAAACTTTTCAGGATCTTCACCTTCCTACATGACCCAAATAGGATCGTTCTGGTTTTCTTGATCTATGTGAGTCTCAGAGAAATCATCGACCATTTCAAGGAACTGCTTAATTTGTTCGTCATCTTCAAAGACTTTCTAGTGCTGGACATTATTTGGGATTGAGGGCATGTGTCTCATTTCAATATGATACTTCAGTTTTAGGACATTAGGTGGTACAAATTTCACAACTGCTTTGGCTAAAGAGTCGGCTTGTTGATTTTCCATTCTGGGAATAAAGTGAATATTAAAGGATGAGAATAAATTGTCTATCAAATCCCAGGCTCAATTTCTATATGACCTTAGCCTTGGATGTTTAGCTTGATATTGTTTCTTTATTTTCTTCATAATAAGATCTGCATCACCATAAACTATTAGATGTTCAATTTTTAGCTTCTTGACAGCCTCTAATCCTAAGGCTAGAGATTCATACTCACAAACATTATTTGTATAATCAATTTCCCATTGTAATATGTATAAAAAGGGGATGACGTACTCATCTCCAGGTGCAAC
Organism: Picea mariana; assembly: GCA_032191745.1. Lineage (NCBI taxonomy): Eukaryota > Viridiplantae > Streptophyta > Pinopsida > Pinales > Pinaceae > Picea > Picea mariana. Next base: position 149,448 of record JASDQU010102596.1, on the reverse strand, counting down.
AAATAACACTCCAGCCCCTTCCCCTTCACAAGATGAAGTGCTATCAAAAAACATTTTCTATACTCCTTCTCGATTATTTACACTTTTATTTATTTATTCTATTTTTTTTATTTTCTTCTTCTGTACATTCTTCAAAATCATCATCTATTGATAAAATACAATTTCCTAAATCTTGATCGGCAACATAGACCGGGTAATTTTTTGGGTTTTGAGGGTCACTTATAGTATATGCTAGTCTATTCTCTCTATACAGTCGAGCAAATTTTCCATCGAAAATCAATATCGTAGCATAAGTCATGTCCAGTTGAAGTGATCCTCCTAATTTTGTGCCGCAAGACCTGGATAGAAGCATGTCATACTTGACAGGGACATCAACAATGAAGACATCCATAAGGATATGTTTTGCAAGAATCTGTGCAAGATTCACTACAAAATATTTGATCATGCCAAGACACTTAACCTTTCTGGAATCAAATGAGTACAAGTCTTGATAAGGTCTAGTGATTTTGAGGCCCAATTTCTCCATGATAATTTTAGGAATTAAATTATGAGAGGACCCAGAATCTAACATGTAGTTATGGAGTAGATGGTCATGCACGGTTAGTGTGATATGAAATGGATCAACATAATCCTTGGTTTTTTTGATGTGTGGACCGAACATGATCGTAGGTCTTTCATCTTGTATACTAATAACATCTGCATGACACTCAACATCGGAAAAATTTATCATTTTAGCAATTTTCTTTTTATATGTTGGATTCTTTGCAATCTCAACCAGAGGGATGGGGATTTTAATTTTTTTAAGTTCATTTTCTAGACTAAAACCTCCAATTGTTTTTTCATTTTCTTTGGTTGGAATTTTTTCTTCAGTTTTTTCGGTTTTTTTAGTTTGCGTCGCTCTTGCTTCAAATGGATTTATCCAGGCAACTTGTGTTTCAGTAGGCGGTTTAGTAACAACTGCCTCATTTGTTTTATTTCTTGATAAAATCTTTTTTGGTGGGACATTCGTAGAACTTTTCTCTCCGGGCCTTAAATCATACTTCTGTTGGAGTTCGGCCATTATTGATTCGGCAAGTCCTTGGTAAGCGAATTCTCCCAGATTGTTAATACTTTCCTCATCAATAAACATGGGTTTTGGGTCTAAATACTTTTCATAATCCTCTCTATTTAAATGAGGCTCTAAATCATCATGCTAAGGTTATTTAGATCCTCTTCTAACTCATAATTTTTCATATCATCCCTTTGCATAAAATTTTCAATTTTAAATGAGGCTTGTATCTTTTTCTCTTCATTTTTTATTTGTCTGTGTTCTATTTGAGGGTTAGGGTTTCTTTTGAAATGATTCCTAGTGTAAGTATCTGGTTTGTCTTGATATAATTCCATCCTGGATATCTTGTTTGATAAATCTTTAATTATCTTGTCCATATCATCCATTTTCTCCTCTGCATACTTCCCAGATCCAAATGGTCCTGCTTGTTATTTGAAACGTCTAGGTTCTTTGGTTCCCGTTTCAACCTTAGTTTTTAATTTCCTTGATGCCATCATATTAGATTCAATTTCTATGGCATCATATTTCATCCATGCTAGAGTGGAAGATATTATTTCTCTTAAGAGGAGAGAAAAGTCAGGTTCAAAGGCTCTTTCAAAAGTTACCTTTGCAGCGGGTTGAGAGGGTTTGAACTCAACTGAGATTTTGTTGTACAGTTTACTAAACCTCTAAGTAAATTAGTGAACTGAATTAGAATTATTTTTTATTAAAGCCCCGAATTCAGTCAAATAATAGAGATGGTCCTTCTTCTCTCCCCACTGTCTCAGAAAGGCATTTTCTAGATCATCATATGACCTTATGGAACCAACCGGGAGCCCTCGTAACCAGGTTCTCACTTGTCCTTCAAAGTTTTGAACTAACAACCTTGAGTAAACATATTTGCGTTCAATGCCAAGAATATCATCAAACTGATCAAAGAAGGCTATGTGTTCATTTGCAGTTAAATCTCCTCCCCCCATGAATTTTGGTAGGTTTTTCATATAATTTTCGGGTAAATCATGAAGGGGGGCAGGGAGGACCAGGGGAGCGTATTTGGTAGTTACCTTGGAAAATATTATTGGTTTCCCTTGACCTTGTCCACCTCCTCCTCCACCTCTGGCACCACCACCTCCGACGTCACCCCCTCCAGCACCACCTCCTCCAACAACAGCCATTGGAAGTCTAGGAGATGGACTTTGGGAGATAAAAAGAGGATTTTCAAAAACTTCAAGGGACTGAAGTGGTGATGTTTCAACCGCTTCAGGATATAGCGAAAGAAGTTCCAGAAAAAGGCCGTTAGGAGAAGAAAAATATAGAAGAAGGGGAAAGGGAAATGTGGACTGGTTTCCTCAGATTTACAAGATATATATAGGAGAACCAATAGGGGTTGAATCAGGGTACAAGATATCTTCTTCAGAGTTTCGGGGAACTGAAATATTTACTTCGGGCAAGGATGGGATTGACAAAATGTCAACAATAGTGGGTATAGAGGGGGATCTTTTGTTCATATCGGTAGGATTATCAATCAAGTCAATCTCAACCTTTATCTTGGGTATAATTTCCTCCAGATTCTCAAGTTTAGCCTCAGGTTTACTAGTTGGTGCCTCTGCAGAGGGTACTTGTTTAAAAGTCACTTTAGGGGTTAGCTCTTCAATTGAAACCTTAGCATTTATCTGCATAACTTTGGGTTGGTATACTTTACCTACTGATGCAGTAGTTGATTTGAGGTATCCCTTTGGTTTCAACAACCTTTCAAGATCTGATACTGGTGTGGTCTTCTTATCGTCTGGATTCTTTCGACCGAATTCCAGTTTTATCTATGGTGGAGCTGCCAAGTGAAATATAAAAATAAGCCTTACTTGTGTATTCAATCTTTGTTCACTATCAAAGATAGAAATTTACCTTGCCGTTTTCTGAGGGAAAGATAACTTTGTTTCTCTGTCCCCGACAAGAATGCCAAAAAGATGTTGTTCATGAGATTAAACTTAAGGCTCAAAGAGTAATGTCAAGCATTGGGAAAATTTGAATAGAATGTTTTAAAGAGTGTTTTTTTCTACCTTCAGTTATATAAGAAGAGATCCTTAAATGAAATTAATAATAGGACAATACATAGGCCGCATTTTGTTATCTGAGTCACAATTTTAATATCAAATGATGTGGGAGAAACTTACAAAACTGTTAAACAAAGAAAGGCATCAATTACTAACGAGTCTCACCTTGTTGCAGTAGAAGAAAATAAAGAGTGCACCCTTGAAAACGATATAAGATGCAACAATTCAAATAGATTTCAGGTCTTATATTACTTACAACAATTATAGAGGAAAAATTTCTCGCTTAACGAATTACTGAGATATTTTGATTACAGTCATTGTTATACTAAATTGAAATGAATCTCTTATCAAGAATTACATAAGGAAATTCATAAATATGGAAATACAGGAGAAAGACACAACTCAAACTGAACAAAATTTTGAATCTCTGTCTGCACTTGTATTAATACTCAAAAAATGAGAGTTTTCTCTATTAAATACGGCAAAAGAGCCTTTTATAGATCTTGAATCTATGTATTTATACAAAATGTCACAACTCAAAATGGTTTGACTTCTTATAAATAAAAATAGAAAATATTTGAAATAAGAAAACAATGCATAGAGAATGATGAGCTTCATTGGAAATCTCTTCTATCTCTTCATCTTCTGCAATAAACGCTTCCTTTCCTCATTCCTTTAGGCCAGACACATCTGTCTTCTGGTCTTCCCAATGATTTGGCATAATATCTTAGTCGTTGTAGTCCTATTTCCATCTATTTCTCTAGCCACGTTCAGTAATGCAATGACATTTTCTTACCTGCTCACGACTGTGCTTGTTTTTTCATGCTCAATGCATTGGTTGCATCTATTTAAAAATTCTACCACCAACCTAGATGGCTCAATAGTTTCATTTACCTCAAAGGTGTATAATTTCCTTTCTAGTTGAGGTAGCTTCCCTTGTATCCTTTTTACCTCCTGAGTTATGGCCCAGGACTGTGAACTTGGGTTCACTGGCCACTTATTAATTTTAAGGAGGTCAATCTAGATCATTTCCTGAATGGATGCCATATTTTCTTCTTTGTTCTTTCTAGAATTATGTTGGTTCATTGCAATATCTATTTTCCCCAGAGCCTCCGCAATACTGCTTCCCTCAAAATCAATCAGTTTTTTGTCTAGGGATGATAACGCTTCTTGACAAGAGTCTTTCACTTCCCGGGATAATATCTTTCTCTCTTTTAAATTCATTTCCCACACCTTCAGGGCCATATCTCCTCTTATTTTTTTGGAAGGGGAAAGCCGAGGAAAATCGGGGACATTATCCTTCTATGTCAATATGATGGCCTCTTGAAACTTAGGTTGGGTTGAGTGAGCTTCTCCTTCCTTAATATAGATATCTTTTAGAGCAAGGTCCACTACCTGGTAACATTTCTGGATGGCATCAACCTTCATGAAAGGATCTTGCTGGGCCATTTCTAGTTTTTTGTTTACCTCCAGTGCTTGAGTATGAAAAGATGATATATCTACTGATATTCCTTTAGTCAAGTCTAACCTAGATTGCAATTTATTTATTAACTCATCTCGTTGAGTGACCAATCCTTTGTTGGCCTATAAATTTCGATGGAGCTCGTCAAGGTTAGCCTGCAGCTGTTGGATTTGATGCCGATCATAAGCTCTGATTTGTTCAAAGTCCCAACTCATCTTATTATTTACAGTCTGTTCTATGAACAACATTTGATCTTGCAACTACCCCACTAATAAGTTTTTATGTAGTGGTTTCTCTTCCAAGTTCTCCACTAACCATTGATTTGCGGTGGCAAAGGCACCCAATGAGCCTGCAACTTCCTTCACGAATTCTGAATCGTCATGATTATTCCCATCATATAACATCCTATGCCTTTTGGTTATTACCCAACCCTTCTGTTGTGTTTTGCGTTTGACGATGGCCCTCCGTTTCTTGCTGAAGAAGATGTATGAAGGAGGCATATCTTCAGGAAAGATTGGAGTAAGATCACCCACATAAATGACTTTGGAACTAGGATTCCCGAAACTAGACTGCAGAGGGGTCAATGAAGTAATAGGAGTACCAATATCCATAGACGGTTATTTCTCTACTGTGTTGGTAGCAGGTGTAGCTGGTGTCGAAAGAGATACATCCTGCCCTTGCTTTAAGACGACTTCAAGTTGAGTCGTTTCCTGAGGGCCTAGTGGACTTGATAGCGAAGCTTCTAATTTATGAGTCAAAACCTCAGAGCTCTTTGTGGTTTTGTCAATATCCCATTTACCAGAGTTCCCTGGTTCAAAACCCAGAGGTATAGATTTATGTGCAGTAGGAGTGGCTATTGATTCTCCTTGTAGTATTTTCCTCAAACTATTTCTCCTATGTATTTGGAAACTTAGAAAAATGGCCCATTGATATGGGGACAAAGTTTGGAATCTGTTCAGTACCTCCTCATAAGACCTCACTCCCCTGAATATTTCATCATCTGGGGAGTTTTCTTGCACATATATTTTCAAGTTGTATTCGGCCAAGTGGTTCTCCACGATCTTGTGTGGGTCGTTCCTTTTGAATTCGATGTCAACCAATTTGACATATTCGAAAGATGCAGCCTCTACTTTTGAGTGGCCAGAATCCAATAGAGAAAACATACCGACCTGGAGAGGGAAGGTAGGCCATACCATTTTCTGGGCTACCTTCAGCTCCTTGCTGATGCCCCCCATTACTGTCTCGTAAGTTACTTCTAGGCATACCGTTCGGTCTGGTAAAAATCAAGAGAGAGCATGGGGAGGGACTGAGCATCCGAACACCCTGATATAAGAGAAGTTTTCTTCAATGAAACAATCTACTATTTTTCCAAGATTCACCATAATATTGTATGAAATTCAAGGGGGTGGGTGACCATATAAGGCTATATGGACAGGGACCACTACATTGTGACATATTTCGTAAAATAAATCTTTTTCTTTTTCCTCCGATAGCTTGGAATGATAAAAGTAAATCGACTTTGCACTGGTCGAGGTCCAACTCCAATTCATCAACGATAAAGGAGTTAGGAAACATATGGAATCCATGACATACACAGACTTATAGAAAGGGGTGGGCTGCCCCTTTGATTTTACCGTTTTGTATTCAGTAATTTCCTTGGCCAAGTTGTCTGATAAAATTTTATCCCAATTAAATGTGTAGCCCTCAGCCACCTCATGCATAATAGAGACCCACTCCACTGAGAAATGAGTAGGAGTCTTCTTCCCGAATAGTCTACAGAGAATCATAGCCATGTAAATCATGTGAGTGTCCAACAATGCTGTGGCATACATGCCATGAGCATCGGCCCTGAAATTCTCTCGGTGACCCCACAAGGACTTGATTATATCAGGATAACTCTTGTCATATTATATGCATTCATGTTGCTCAAACTCTAACATAAATGCAATATTGTAAGTATATTTAGGCTTAGGAGATAGCTTATACATTACTTGGAGGTGTTCTAGTCGGAACAAACCAATGAAAATTTCTAGTGATTGGTGATGCTCCTAGTTTGATCGTCGATGTTCTCCAGGGCCCAACTTATCATGTCATTGTACGACATGAGTCTCGGTCATGCAACTATCTTGTGTAGTTATGAATGAGCTATATATCTAAGTTTATCTTCATGAGTATTGTCTACTTCATCACTAGAATCTTCTAGGCAGTTTATAATCTCATGTTCTAGGACCTCAAACACCTACGTCCAAGATTTCACAATGTCTATGGCTCGCGATGTGGTATCCGACAGAACTTTCGCCTTTGGATTTGAACCTTCACCAGCGGCATCAGGATTCTTTGTCATTTTCCATGGTGCCATGATATCCAGAGAACAGAACGAGGCTACCTGTTACAGAGGAACTGCGTGATATTCTCGATCTGATAAAACTTGCTACTTTGTGAAACGTGAAAATGAATTAAAAATCTAAGTGTTTTTATTCACATCAGATGCATTGATTCTAGCATAGATTTACTGACAGACAACTTATTAACTTTAATGGAAAATCTTACCTGGCAATCCACGATCCATGTTTGAATTACTATCGTTAATTATTCATAAATGCCATTAATATTCGACGGTTCATGATTTGGGATTTTTAGATGAGACAGAGGGAGAATTTCCCGAATCCTGAATCTGCAAAGGCTAATCCTTGGATAATCACTTTTAGAAACTTAATTAATCATGTTTAAAAAGGTGTGTTAATTTCAAGTCTTTTGGGAATTTGGACTTTGGGAACTTTAAATGTAGCTCGACAGGAAATCCCTGAAATATGCAACTGCGAAGTGATTAACTATCTCGTATTCACCTTTAATTCTTAATTAATCATATTTAACTTTAAGTGTTTCGGAAATTCAGACTTCGGGGATTTTGGGATATGACGAAGGGTAAACGTCTGAATCTTTAAGTGCGAAGTCATTAATTATCCCTTGATCATGATTAACTATATTAATTAAAGTTTAATACTTCGACAATTTGGTTCTTCGGTGATTTTTGAATTAGTTCTTTGTTAAACTTCTGAAGTGTCATATCACGTAGTGATGTGTCACAGATGACATAATTTTAGATGACGTGTCAAGAAAAGGAGGTGCCATGTGTTACTTGGAATCATATGAATCTTCAAACGAAAATGTCAGAAATGGGTGCCATGCGTCAACTCAAGATAGACTCAAAAGATATATGTGTACTACATCTTGTATCCTTTAAAGGTTTAGGAAAAGTGATAACGAACACTTTCGGGTTTCGGGGCTTTAATCATGAAGAATTATCGAAACGCCTGAAACGCGAAGCTCCAAAACGACCTTTAGCTATTTGCGTCTTTAATAATTAGGCATATTGAAAACTCGATAGAAATAAGGATCGTTCGATCAAACTGCAAAGCTTCATCAACGTCGGATATTATGTGCACCTTGTTACTACTTAACCATAAACAACTTTTATTTAAAATTCAAATTTATTTTATAAGTTACCGCTTGGGAAAGATTATATTTTTCATGAAGTAGAGAATATAAAGCTCAAAAATTTAGAATTGTATGTGTTCCAACAAACTTCATGAGAAATTTACTCATGTTGTCTTATACAACAAAGAGATGTGTTCTACGGAGTCTTCAAACACCTTCACCAACTTGAGTCTTGGACCTCGTCACATTCACTTGCAAACACTTGTCAAAACCAGCTCTGATACCAACTTGATCCAAAAATCCTTAGATGCTAAATTATTCTTAAAACAAACATGTTAACATCTAAACTAATTCAGAATGTTTCTTGATAGTATTGAAATTTTTTCATAACACTTGTGAATCTTATACTTATCCTAAATTTCATGAAATGATGAATAATTTGCAGAAAATGTGAGATAACACAACAAAAACTAAATGAACTAATAAGACAAGATTTGATGACGAAGTTCATCTCTCCTAGTCTACATCTCTAAGTCCCCTTTCAACAGTGAGACTACTCTTCATTAATCTTAAATGTCAAAAATTACAATGAAAATGGACTTACAAAATCAAATCTTGAAGTCACTCTTCAATTCTATTGTTCAAACTCAGAAAAAAAGGTTACCATTGAATTCCTCTTGAAATTATGAGAAAAATGAGTATAAACTCGACTATATTATGAACTGGCTCAAAATGACGCCCTTCTTCATGCAAAAAAATGCACTCAAATTCTCATACAAGGAAATATGAACGAAGATCTCCATAGACAACGTATTAGCACAAAATAAACATCATCATCATGCTCCTCTCGAAAAATAGAAAAGAATGAGTATAAACATGACTATGTTTGGACACTGTGCTCAATGGCATGCAAAATGAGACTAACTCATGCTTCTTGGCACTCAAATCCATAGATGGAATGAAACATAAGGCATCGTACTATACCCTACATCGTACTTTGTATCTCCATATATGATCACATTGGTTTTTGTCCCCATAAATAGGCTAGGTCAACCTAACTATGGCCCGACCTTGGTGTGGACTTGGCATCAACTTTAATTATAAATCCATTGGCATCCCTTAATATGTGGCACCTTTGGTGCATTAGTTAGGGTGGTTGAACATGTGGGAGGAGGTCACGGGTTTGACCCTGCAAAACTCTTCCTAATTGTCATTTTTTGTAACCATATATTAAATATGGTATGGTTTAGTGCATAGTTTGTTATCCCCCCTTCACAAGGTTTGTGGTATGGTTACATTGTATACATATATACCATAAGGTTGAGGGCTAGGCCCTCGACCTTTTACCCTCTGATTAGACCTTAAACAGAACTCAAATACAATATTTTTCATATGACTATTAAGTCATATGTTGTGGTGTATTGGTAATTCATTGAATTTATATGTGAGAGGTCGGGGTTCAACTCTGGTCGACCCATAAACGTTTGATAAACCAAACCATAGAAGCTCCAATGGGAGACTATCACGTGGAAATCTCTCATTGGTCCCACTTGTTCCTGTATAATCATGCCATGTGTCAAGACCTGATTGGTCCACTCGGACTGTACGGTTTCCTTGTCACCTTTCCAACTTAATTGTACGATATGCCACATCATCAACTATCTTCCACGTGTTTCCCTTGTTAGAGAAATTTCTATTTTCAACACACTAGTTCAGTGGGAGTTAAATGACTAGTTCTATTTTAGACTTTCTATTTTTACCATCCTTGTTATGCATGCATGCATTCCTAAGGAAAGCTAACTTCTTGATTTATTTTCTTAATCATGGAATGTTTTTCCCTATATATGAGTGTATTCCACTCATTCATTGGATCATATGGATCATGATCGATGTATCAATCATCAACTCATTGGAATAGTGTGAATATATTTTCTCATTCTTCCATATTTAATCTCTCTTACTTTCTTGATAATATTTCTTTGTACTTGATTTAGCTAGATCTCCTGTGTAGGTTTCCATGAAACACTGACATTGTATCAAAGCTATGATGCTTGGAGCAAGCCAGACAAGCCAAAGAATAAGGAAAATTAGATTTTCGACGAGCTAAATCCATGGTCGTACCTTTCAACAACTATTCCTGCCAAAATGTGACGTTTATTAGGAAATCTCCGGCGTGGAAAGTAAATCAACTCATTTTGGAAGTGAGTTTTCAACCGTTTGGCGATATTCTGCACCGTTTTCTCATAAAGTAAGCCACATGATAGCCTTGTGAAACCGATACGAATCTGTGGCCATACCTTTCCACAGTGATTGTTCCCAAATTATTAATGTTTTGAGGAAACGACTTGGGTGGAAAGTAAATAGACCCATTTTGGAAGTGGGTTTTCAACCGTTTGGCGAGATTCTTCACCGTTTTCTCAGAAAGTAAGTCACAAGATAGCTTCCTGAAACTAATACGAATTCGTGGCCGTACCTTTCAACAATGATTGCTCCCAAAATATTAAGTTTTTGAGGAAACAACCCATGTGAGAAGTAAATCGACCCATTCTGCAAGTGGGTTTTCAACCATTTGGCGAGATTCCTCACCTCTTGATCATAAATTAAGTCTAAATATCATCTCTTGAAACTGATACAAATTTTCACTTAAAGTGTCATTTCTGTCGTGATTTCTTAATTTTTCACTTGTAGATTAAGAGTAAATTTTTAGGGGTTCTTAGAAACAGTGGGAGAGATGGATAGGACAACTATTATAGAATCAAACTTGGTGGTAATCCTCACACCATACAATTATTTTGATTGAAATCCCAAGGCAACATTCCAACTCAAAGGAAAAGGACTGTATAATTTGACGATGGCGACAGAAACATAACCTATATCAACGTTTGAGAAGATGAGATGGATGAACCGTAAGGATGAGGCGACATGAGTACTTCTTGAGTTAATCTCCATTGATTTATGGTTTCATGTTGCTGCATGCAAGACTCCAAACGTGATATGGACCACCTTGGAAGGACTCTTTGGAAAGCAGGATGAGATGCGAGGACATATGCTTGAGGTAGAATTGAATACCTTAGACCTTAAAAGTTTTGATAATATACATGATTTATTTACTAAATTTAAATCTTTGATTTTGAGCTTGGGTGAATGTTGTATTGACAAGTCTACACAAGAGAAACAACTTATTCTAACAATCTTGGCCAAGCTAGGACCATAATACACTGTATATGTCTCTAATTTCCATTCTGGTAGATGTCTTTTTGGAACAAATTAGAAAATGCCTATGTTGGCTCAGTTCATTGAGTCTCTTACACAAGAGTAGACAAAAATCATACAGATGGGCCTTATGAAAGATCCCAAAGCACATGCACTCACCATGCATAATGTAAAAGGGTCATCCAAACAAAATGAGAAGGAGGGATATTCCAAACCCTTTAATGATTCTTCAGGTTCCAAAGACTCTTCATATTCCAAGAAGAAGAAGAAGAAGAAGGGAAAGAAGTGCACTTATTGCAATAAACCAAATCATGAAGAATCTACATGCATGAAGAAACATATCGATCTTATGGCATAGATACTTCAATAGAACAACCTTGGAAACTTCATTCAAGAGGGAGTCAAGAAGCAAAAGGAACAATATCATGCTCCTAAGAAAGGTAATCATCATGCTCTGGTTGCAATTAATTCCTCATCTGATTCATGGATTATAGATTCAGGTGCATCCCATCATATGGGAGCAAAATATGAAGTTTTCTCTTCCTTGAGTCCATGCTCAAGACCCCAAGCCATAATTCTCAACATTGTATTCATCTTAATGATACAAATATATAATACAATAATGAAACAACCTCAATTGTTCTCACATCGACACCTCATCAGGAGATACGGTAGGAGGAGGAAATATAGGAATCTAGAAACACACTTAGGATAACAACTATATCCTAGCATGTGAAATGTACAAAGGTGGTATACTAAGATTTAATGATTATATATGAGAAAGAGGCTAACAGTGCCCCCCTCAATCATAAGTCCAAACAACAATAACAATAAAGCAGGTGCATAAGTTGCTATATCTCCATGTCTTCATGCTGAAACTCCTGAGCTGAGCCACAATGAAGAACTTCCTGAAAAACTGCCAATCTAGATGTTGAATTTGTTCATCTGAAATGAACTGGAAGAGAGATGAGACATGGAAGTGAACAACTGTAATATCTGAACATTCCCTGATTGATTTGACAATTCAATCATTTTGCCAAGTATTTGAGCTAGAAGAATATGTCATTTTCTGCTAATTGGTGAACATGTAGTATCACCACCCTACTATTAGTGTATAACCGAAGTGCTCTCTGAATCCGTGGTTTGGGATGACCAATAACCAATTGATACCATGTATTTGATGGTTTTTGGATGACCACTAACCAATATTGACACTTTTAGGTGTCCAACAACATCCCAATGTATCATGAGTATGATTCAATTGCAAGTTATTGCTAAAGTCTATCATCTACATATCACAGTTTCCCATTTGGAAAATTTCATGCCCATCTGACATACTTGATGTTTGTTGTTGTCTAAACTTTCTGTCTGAAAACCAATTCAATCATCAATTCCCCCCTTTGTCAACTGAAAGGAGAGACCACAAGTGGTTTCATGAACCATCATCACTGGAATTTTGAGCTCCCCCCCTTAAGGTGTATGAGAGTTTCATCATTGTACTCCCTCCTTCTATGCTCAAGAGAGTACCATAATTGTTTCATTTGAGTACAACACAAAGTGGGCATGTGGAAAAAACCACATGTTATCTCATCCTGTGAGGGCCATGCTCAAAAGCTATGCCATAAGGGGAGCACTTATGTGACGCACAAAAATGTTATGTGCTACAAGATTGGTCTTTACTCGAGATTGAATTCTTCCGTAAGACTTATATAATTGCTTGGTTGTTGATGATCATTTCCAAGGATCAATCCACTCATAGTGAATCTTCAATCTTGCAGGTTTCTTCAGTGTTGAACATATGTCTGAAGAATGGTTATGATTGCCACTATGTTGGCAAGGATGGAGATTAAAACACTGTTCTCCATGTGACCAACTTGATTGTAATGTTGGCACTTAACATTTTGATCTTCAACGTTTGAAGTTGAATTTTCTTGAAGGAATCGAGTGCTCACAAAAAAAAATGGTTTGGAGTAATTTGGAATATGAAAATTGTTTTGATTTTCATATTCTAAGCCATGTCGATTTCTATTGAAGTGTAATTATTCCCAAGGTTTGATGACCCTCTTGGAAAGATCATTTTGTACTTGATGATGTGCTTCACATTTACTTTCACTTTATACTTGTTGTATCATGTTGTGCTTTGGTATGTTTTGCTTGCGATTCATCTTCATTGGAATTTTCTTCTGAGGTTGGCTTGTTGATTTGTTCCTTCACCTATTGTTGATCAAAATCATCATCATCATCATCATAGAGAGGGTTGTTCTGAACAAAAACTAGTTCAAAAAACTTCACTGGCTTTTGAATTTTGAGATTTATCAACTCATCATTCAATAGATGGGATTGTTCTTGTAGAAGTCTAACTTTAGTTTGCGTCACTTGCAAACAAGTTAGTGCTGATTGAAGAGTTGTTTTGTTCAATATCACTATGTTGCCTTCAGTGGTGTTTATTAGAGTGTTCAATAACTCTAATAATTCTATATTTCACTCCATTTGAACACGCTCGCTTGAACTTTTCTTGGTTTCTTCCAAGAAGTTGAGGATGTTGGTTACCACCGAAAATGCATCCAAACTTGTGATGTTTACAATGATTTGAGTTAAACTACTCAACCTTGTCAATTTCGACTCAAAATTACAATGACTCTTTGGTGTCAGGCTCAGCCAAGAATGCACCAAAAATTACAATTCAACTTGATTTGATTGGACACTTACAAAATAATAATAGTTGATCTTGATTACTTACAAAAAATACTATTTGCAAATTTACAATAAATGTCGATTTCAAAGTTGAGTTGCTCTTCAAATTTGATGATGCTTTGAGTCCTTGATTATGAGATTGATGTGTCCAATGTTGATGTGATTGCCAATTTGATATCTTCTTTACTTCTTAATTGAGAGATTTGATTGTCCTTGAATTTATGTGCTTCACTGACATTAATTGTGTTCTCATTAACCTTCTTTGTACTCCATGTATGTAGGATAACGCCAAAACTAGACGTAAACTAGCTCATAAAACAACCATTAAAAAAATCACCAACACACACTACACAAGGTGTGCCTACGATCCCCTTATTCAATTTCGGTTGGATCTTGGACACAAGCAACAATAATCTATTTTATTATAGTATCCTTCTCATGACAAATCCCAAATACAATTAGCTCGATACTCTTGTGACAAAAAAAGCTTCACCAAACTCTCATCAAGGCTTCAACCCCTTTTACAATCAAGATTTCTCAATTTCTCAATCTCCCTCACACATCAAGGCTTCAACCCCTTTTACATAATTAAAATTTCTAAATCTCTTATCACTCCACTCTCATAAAGCTATATCACTCCACTTTCATAAAGTTATAGAGATATAAAGTAATATTTTTATCATAATACTTTATACTCCATCTTATAAAAAACTTTAAGCATTTAAATCCATACATATAACTCTATGTACATGCCACTTTAAAAGTGAAAACGTAATTTCCTGGATTCGTGCATATATTTGTCTTTATTTGCATGGCATGGATTTATGAATGTATTCACTTACATCACAACTTCATCAAATTTCCTTCACCAATTTTCATGTGCTGCGTAAATAGGCTGCCTTGGAAATAACGATACCTTTATATATATATATATATATATATATATATATATATTGAGAGTACGGATATGTGGAGTACGTTGAGAAAATCATGGAGCATATCTTTGAAATCAGAATGAAGTTGAGGAAATCATGGTTGGAAAGCCTCACTGAGTGTCGTTGGAAATCATGGAGAAAATCACGTTCTAGACTGAAAACATGGCGCGATCTAAAATTCTTTCTCCACAAAATATTGGTGTGATCTGGTGAAATTCCAATTCCAATGATAAAAAATTGCAGGTTGTAATTTTGTAATTTGAATCTACCGCTAGGTATCGAGTTTCCAAGACAGACACTCCTCTTGTTCAGTCAATGGGGATCCATTGCCACCGCATGTTGTCTTAGAATTGGCTCGACAAAATTGTGTGGATTAGATGTCGTTTAATCAAGGCGATGCTCCATCGAATCTGTTGCTCCTTTACTTGGTAGTCTCCGTGGAAAATTCATATCTCATTTCAATTTTAATTGCAATCAGCGTATACAACAATTCTGAGGAAGCATATACAATTTAATTGGCACCGATCCAATTGTCAATACAATTGTTCATCTTAGACATAAAACAATCCATCACAAAGACTCTTGCTGGATAATAAGAGACCATAAAATTTCAAGATACATCTGGACCAAAATGTCCCCTCAACACCAGAACTCAATTTGTTTTCTGGTTTGTACATGTGCCATGAATTTTCAATTGCCTTCGTCCAGACGCTATTGTTGTATTTTATTCCATTGGAATTTTCTGAACTTAAGCAGTGTTCATGGGATGCTTCTGTCCTGTTCTCATGAGAATTATGTACACATGTTTTAGGACTTTAATTGTGCACCTTATGCCACAGATAATGACCATGATATTTGTTGGAAAATGCAGTAACTTCCTTCTTGAAACATTCACCAATAAAGCCAACGAGGTGCGCCTTTCTCTCTACAGTCAATAACAAAGGCAATAACAAAGGCATCAGATTGTACAAAATTTCACTCTCAACACACACAAGAATCTTTGGGTGACATAGATATCAGGAGGGATCCATTTTTGGATTCTTCAACAGGAAAGAGAACAACACGGTGCCTCCCAAACTTGAATAATTCGATATTGAAAACAAAAAACTAGAACTACCAGTCGAACAATGAAATTCAATCTATATGGATTAAAAAAGAACTATGTCATACCCATTACTGTTGTGATTATGGAATGTGCATCCCATAATCGCCTTGAACTGACGGATCTACAGTTGTGATAATTTTTCTTTTTCTTTCAAAGTCACCTAGGAAAGCATAGCGACCACTCCACACAAAAAAAAGGATCAACAAAACGTCTAATTTCTAGTTATTGGGAAGATCCAAGTCATTGTATTTCCAAATCACATATCAGATTTGTGCACAAAATCCATTACTTTAGATCTCCAACACCATAGTGATAGGATTCCAGTTGCATATCTCAAACAAGTTCACATTCAATGGATCACCACCATGGATCTATCAGGTCCTAAGAACTATAGGTGCTCTAATACTAATTGAAGAAATTGAGCATAAGAATATTAGGACAAGAAGATTGGTGGAAAAAGGCCTCAAGCCATAATTCTCAACATTGTATTCATATTAATGATACAAATATATAATACAATAATGAAACCACCTCAATTGTTGTCACATCAACACCTCATCAGGAGATAAGGTAGGAGGAGGAAATATAGGAATCTAGAAACACACTTAAGATAACAACTATATCCTAGCATGTGAAATATACAAAGGTGGTATACTAAGACTTAAATATTGTATATGAGAAAGAGGCTAACACTATTCTCATGGGGGATGATACTCTAGTAGCAGTAGCAGGAGAAGGGAGAGTGGAACTCCACAATGGCAGTTTTGAGAATATTTTACATGTTCCAAAGCTTTCTATGAATATGCTCTCAGTTTATCATATCACTCAGAAAGGTAAAAAGGTTGAATTTACATTAGATTCAGTTTCAGTAATTGACATGCATGACAATTCCATCATTGCAATTAGTGAGGTGGATCAGTCAAGATTGTATAAATTCACTAAGTTTTCTGACGATGACTCCTCTATTCTAATTACACATAAGGAGAGTACTTTGCATGCACCTCCAGTGCAACATGCATATACTCTTGTTCTTCCATCAGTTTCAAACATCACAGATGATTCCATACACTCAGATTTTGTACATGGAAATAAGAGGGTAGTACAACTAGATAAGAAGCCAATGCCAAAGCTTCAGCAAATTCCCAAGAAGGCACAAACCACACTTCAGGAAGCAGGTAACCTTGCAGCGAATCCATTGGATTCAATGATAAATTGATCTCAACATGAGGAACCTTCTCATGTACTTTCAGCTTCAAAACCTGCGATGCCCATGCATTTATATATGGTTCAATCTACTAATCCACAAAACTACAATAGGGTTGTGGGAAATCCATTATGGCAAGAATCCATGAAGAAGGAGTATGACTCACTCCTACAGAACCAGACCTGGAATATGGTTCCATGTCCACCAGAAAGGAATATTTTCAGGTGCAGATGGGTCTATAGTATCAAGAGGTACAAGGCCCGACAGATTGCCAAAGGACTTCATCAGATCCATAAATATTTCTACATCTTCACGAAAATTTTCAGTGAGAAAAAGTTTTAGACTTTGCGGGATCGTCTTACAGTGAAGAACAAAGTTGTCTAGCAGCTGTTATTTTCTTCTTTTGATACATTATATTTTGAGGGGGGGGTTTATTCCCACATGGTTTTCCCTCTTTCCTCGGTTTTATTCAGTGTTCGTTAGTTGCATTGTACATGAGTACCTAAAATGTCCCAGTAGTCGGGACTCATTTTTTACTCCATAGTGATGTTCAGGGGGGGGTGTTGGAGAAATTTCTATTTTCGACACACTATTTAAGTGGGAGTTAACTGACTAGTTCTATTTTAGACTTTCTATTTTTAGTATCACTATTATGCATGCATGCATCCCTAAGGAAAGCTAACTTCTTGATTGCTTTTCTTAATTATGGAATGTTTTTCCCTATATATGAGTGTATTCCACTCATTCATTGGATCATATTGATCATGATCTATGTATCAATCATCAGCTCATTGGAGTAGTGTAAATATATTTTCTCATTCTTCCATATTGAATCTCTCTTCCTTTCTTGATAAGCTTTGTTTGTACTTGCTTTAGCTAGATCTCCTATGCAGGTTTCCATGAAACACTGACATACCTATGGTGCTTCCATGTCAATGCTATACGACCTGTGAGGACATACCATGTGTCACCCTTCTAGTGGTGCCACGTGTCACCCCTTTTTTCCATGTTGACCTTGTTTGACCAAAACTTTGAAGAGTCATAACTTTCTCATATAGACTCTGTTTGAGGTGATTCATGTGTCGTTGGAAAGCTCTCACCAAGCTCTATGCAATGAAGTCCTTTTTCAAGAGAATTTTATATGATCAATTTTTTTTATAATTTTTGGATCCTCCTGGACCTCTTTGAGTATTCCATATCCTCCTAGATCACTCATTATCATCACCATGAAGAAACCCTAAAAATGGTTCATTATAAATGAGTGATATCTTTACTTCCAGGGCTTCGATTTGGATGATTTTGTTTTTTTAAATGGGATAATTTTTGAAAATAAACTCAGGTATGCAATTTTTTTGGGATAATTTGAAACCAATTTCTACACAAATCAACAAAATCGTATGTTCTTTTGTAGAAAACCCATGAAAATATAATAATTAATTAAAAACCAATTTAAATAAAAAACATATAATAAAACATAAAATACATAAAACAAAACAAAAACATGTAATAAAACACGTAAAAAAAATCAAAATAAAGAATATTAAAAAACAAAAAACAAAATTCGAAAAATTAATACTATCCTAAGTTTCCTACCCACTCCCCCATGCATATCAGACCCCCCCCCCCCCC
>JASDQU010102596.1:72101-92583 GCA_032191745.1 Picea mariana | reverse complement strand
TTAACAACAAAGTCTATCAACTCATTTAAATAGCTCTGGGTTAATGTTCTCACCTACCTTCAAAAATCATGGGCTTCAGGGAACTTCTTAAGGGAAACATTTTGACATCTAGTCTAGGGAACTTCCTTGAGAAAAATCGATCAGTTATTCATGTTAGGCTAACTAATAAGGTTAGGATTAACCTAGACATGTTTCTGATCCAGCTAAAGTCAAAGAACTAAAAGCACAACCTACTCTCTTTTCTTGAAAGTTTGTTCGAGAGTTTTCACGACCAAAGCGAGACCTTCTGTTCTCAGGAAACTTTATGATTAGACATCCATGGTCAGGCGGGAAAAAGGATTTACTGTGGTCAAGGGAAGGGTAAGGGGGTTTTAGAAAAACTTTTGTACATATGACTGTTCTTAGAGACTTTCTTAATTAGATTTTCTAACCTTTTCTTAAATCCCCTTTTTTATTACTTCAAGAGCTCCTTTTATTGAGTTTATTATTATTATTATTATTATTATTATTATTATTATTATTTCGACAAAAATGATTCGATGATTTATTCATTCGTATTTCTTAGGACTTTTATCTCGAATTTTTAAAATGGGATTTCATACCTTTATTAGCTCCTATATTTCCATCCCAAAGATTGCTTGTTCATTACCTTTTTCATTGTGAGATACTTGATAGGAATACCTACGCATGTCACCTTTCAATACCTCAAGTCCACTGTTTCGTGAGAAACATTCCCTGCGAATAACATAACATTATAATCATTAGGAAACGTCATGAAAGAAACTTATATATATATATATATATATATATATATTAGAATCTATACAAAAGCATGAAAACAAACTGGTATGTACAATGAGAATTTAGAAACACAATATTGCATGAAGTGTTTAAGATATCGTCCATTTACAGGGGCATTGAGAATGTCTCCATCAAGGTTTTCTAATAACAAAGAATTTTTTCCTTCAAAGGTTGAAACCTTGTATGGGCAAGACCAGATCGGATCGAATTTTCCATGTTTTCCAGCATCTTCATTCCTAGCTTCCCATTTTAGGGCCAAGTTGCCAGGGAAGAATTCTCTATCTTTAGATTTCTGATCAAATAAGGCCTTCATTTTATTCTGATATCTTTGCAACCTTTCATTTACTTCGGCCCTATTTTGATTGACTTCGACCAGCTAGTTTATCCTTCTGGTAACGTCGTTGGGTTCTTCATTTCAATCTTGCCATAGTTTCATTACTGGTAGATCAAGGTTTATTGATAAAATGACATCAGTGCCATATACCATCTAAAAAGGGGAAATCCCAATTGATCTTTTAGTACTTATTCTGTTGGCCCATAGAGCATATTTTAAATGGATATGCCACGCTTTCTTGTTTTCAGTTAAAACCTTTTTTATCACAGTAATCAGGCTTTTGTTAGATAATTCAACCAGACCATTACCTTGTGGATAGTAAGTTGTGGAGTGTCCTATTATGATGTTATATTTTTGGAAAAAACTTATCATGGCCATTGAATGAAATGCTTACGCGTTATCAGTGACTATCTTTTGAGGACAACCAAACCTGGATAAAATATTATCTTCCAAAAAACTGATTACTACCGAATCAATTGCATTTCTTGTGGGGATAGCTTCCACCCATTTAGTGAAATAATCAGTAGCAGTTAGGATCCATTTGTGTTGCGCACTGGAGTGTGGATGAATTTCTCCAATGAAATCAAGTCCCCATTGCTGAAACAGGGCTTCGGTTTTAACTGGATATATGGGCAAAGCTGGGACCTTCTGCTTGCCTGTGAACAACTGACAAGGGACAGAATTTTGAACTTTAGTGTTCACTTCTATGAACAATTTGGGCCAGTAATATCTGGCTCTTAAGATTTTATAATTTGTTTCTCACCACGCATGATGTCTTCCACACACTCCGACATGGAATTCATCCATAACCCCTTATGTTTCAGTTTCGACTAAACACCTTAGTAGGAAACCTAAGGGGTCTTTCCAATACAATTTAGCATCTATGATACAGTATTTTACAGCATGTAAATTTAGCGTCCTAGCTTTAGATGGGGTTAACTCACTAGGAAATTGAAGCATGAGTAGGTAATGGACGATGTCGCGATACCAGGTCGATGTAGAAAACTTGTCTTGAATTTTGGTTGTAGGTGCAGTGACATCAAGCTCGTCTATTTCCAAAAATCCCTCGTTCTCTTGCAGCTGACTTATCCCAAGTGCTTTTAAATTCGATTTGGCAAGCAATTTGTCCAAACCATGACCTTTGATAATTTTAGTTGGTTTGACTTATAGGTCAAACTCTTGGATCTTAGCTAACCACCTGGCTCTTCTTCCATCGTTGTCTAGTTGCACCAGGATATCTTTAACAGAGCTAGAGGGTACATATGAAATGATCTTTGAGTGCAACACGTAAGTTCTGAAAGCCCTGAGAGATTTCACCATTGCATAGGCATGTTTCTCCAATATATCATATTTCAACTCACCATCTCCGAGACTTTTGCTAAAAAATGCAATAGGCCGCTCAAAACTTTCCTCGTTTTTCTGTAACAATACAGCTGTGATCTTTTGTGTAATCTGGGATTGCCAAGACTGGTGCTTCTCTTATTACTTTCTTGATGTGTTGAAATGAAACTTTGGCTTCTCTTGTACATCTCACCTCACTGTCCTTTTTGAGCATATATGTTATCAATTTTACAATTTCAGCAAAGTTAGGGATGAATCTCCTCAAGAAATTTAATTTTCCTAAAAAAGACTGAATTTCTTTTACATTTCTAGAAAAATTTATAGTATCTATTGCCTCAACCCTTTTTGGATCGATTTTTATTCCATCTTTAGACACGATATGGCCCAAGAGTTTACCTTCTTGCATTGCGAAATGAGATTTCTTGGGATTGAGTGACAAACCAAATTTTCAGCATTTCTCAAAGGTTTGTTTAAGGTGCATTAGATGTTCTGCATCAGATTTAGAGAACACAGTCAGGTCATCAAGATAGATAACAACGAAATTATCTCTTTCACCCACGAAAGTGATATCCAGGGCTCACTGAAAAGTTGCCCCTGCATTCATTAAACCAAAAGGCATTTTATCATACATTAAAGTACCCCAAGGGGTAGTGAAAGTAGTTTTTTCTTTATCGTCCGGATGCAGTACAATCTGATTGTAACCTGAAAAACCATCAATCATAGAAATTTTGTTAGCTCCAACTACTTTTTATAAAATGTGATCCATAGTAGGTAATGGGTAATTGTCTTTGAGTGATGATTGAATCAGGTTTCTGAAATCGACACATAGTCTGATCTCACTGTTTTTCTTTCTCACTGGGACTAAATTAGCTACCCACACAGATTATCTAAGTGGAACTATGATTTTAGCATCCAGCAGTTTTTTGACTTCTTTTTCTATCACTGGTGATAGGATAGGTTTAATCTGCTTGAGTTTCTGCCTGAAAGGTTTGATGCCTGGTTTTAGTGGAATTTTATGTTCCATGATAGTCATATCATAAGTTCTCAACCCGTCATAAGACCAGGAAAAAAAATCTTTGTATTTTTTAAGCAACTCAGCATATTTACTTTTGATATCGAGAGACAGGTACCTAGATACTTTCACTAATCTAGGACTCTCTTCGATACCTATATTGCAATCTTTGACCTCTTCCGGCTGAGGCTGTAAGGTAGTCTTCAAAGAGATGGCATCATGGTTAAAGAGCCTTTCTAAGGGAATCAGGCCCTTGGGTATCTGATTATTGTTTAAAACAAGCATACGGTGATTAGTGATTTTATCCTGGAACTCTTGGGGGTCTTCCCCTTCCTGCATGATCCAAATAGGATCATTTTGGTTCTCTTCGTCATCATGCGTTTCGGTGAACTCATCTATTGTTTCTAAAAAAAAATCGGAGTTGTTCATAATCCTCAAAGACTTGCCAATGTTGTATGTTATTGGGTATGGAAGTCCTATGTCTCATTTTTATATGATATTTTAGTTTGAAAGCAGTGGGAGGTGAAAAAGTTGAAGCATCTTTGGCTAAAGCATCCGCCAGTTGATTTTCTACTCTCAGAATGAAGTGAATATTAACAGAGGAGAAAAAAAAATCGATTAGGTCCCAAACACAATTTCGATATGACCTTTACCTAAGATGTTTGGCCTAGTACTTGCGATTAACCTGTTTCACGATCAACTCTACATCACCAAAAAATTCCAATTTTTTAATTTTCATTCTCCTAGCGGCCTCTAACCCTAATACTAGAGCTTCGTACTCACATACGTTATTAGTGTGGTCAATGTTCCACTATACCTATAAGAGAAAGGGATAATGAATTGGTTATCAGGTGCCACAAAAACTACTCCAGCCCCAGCTCCAAGATAAGATGAGGCACCGTCAAAAAACATTTTCCAAACACCAGTGCTATATACATCCTGTTCTATTTGTTTTTTTTCTTTCTTATTTCCTGTACAACTTTCTTCTATACATGCATCAACATCATCATCTATATATAATATACAATTACCTAAATCCTGATCAGCAATATATACAGGATAATTATTTGGGCTGAGAGGGTCACTAACTGTAAATGCTAACCTGGTTTCCCTGTACAATCGCGTGAACTGTCCTCCGAAAACTGGAATTGTTGCGTATGTCATATCAAGTTGAAGGGAACCTCCAAGTTTAGAACCCTAGGACTGGGACAAGAGCATATCATATTTTGGGGGTATGTTTGCGACAACCACATCCATTAAAATGCTTTTTGCAGGTACCTGTGCAAGGTTTACAACTAAGTCCTTTATCATGCGTATACACTTGACTTTCCTCGAATAAAATGAATATAAATCTCCATAAGGCTTGGTGATTTCAAGGCTGAGTCTGTCCATGATTTCCTTAGGCATCACATTGTGAGAGGCCCCAGAATCTAACATGCAGTTATGGAGCAGATGGTCACAAACAGTCAAAGTGATGTAGAAAGGGGCAACAGTGCCTCTGGCACCTTCGAAGTGTGGGCCGAAAATTATGTTAGGATTATCATCTTCTAAGTTGATAACATCGGCATGAATTTCATTTTCCGAAAAACTAATCATTTTAGCAATTTGTTTTCGGTATATTGGGTTTTTGGTCAGTTCAAAAAGGGGAATAGGGATTTTGATCTTATTGATTTCATTCTCTATATTAAAACTTCCAATGGTTTTGTCGATTTCCATGGTTTGAGTCTCCAACCCTTTGTTTTCAGCCTTCCTTGGTTGAGGGGCCTTTGTTTTGGTAACAGGGGTGTCTAGTTTCTGTGTGCTTAAGGGTGGTGTTTTTGTTGTCTTTGTTTTAATAGACTGTATGTTAGCGATCTTAGTCCCTTCAGTCTATTTTTCAGTGATTTTTGAAACTCCTTCGTCAATTTCAACCCTCGGCAGTATCTTTTTAACTGGAGCAGTTGTGGAAACCTTATTTCTAGGTCTTAGGTTGTACTTCTAGTGGAGCTCGGCCATTATACCATCCGCTATTCCCTGATAGGTCGAATCTTCTGAAACATTGTTGTTCTTGTTACTCTCAGTCCTATACTCTGTAGTCAAAGACTTTTCATAATCTTGTCTTGTTATATAGGATTGTAAGCAGTCATCGCCAAGATTTTTCATATCCTCTTCTAACTCCTCAAAATCCTAAGACGTCTTGTCCTCCTATAAATTTTTCTCTTTTAAAAGGGGGTTAGATTTTTTTATCTTCATTCTTAATTTGTTTTTGGTGGTTTTGAGGATTAGGGTTCTTCCTGAACTCCTTTCTAGGGTAATGTTCATTCTTATCTTGATCTAGTTCCATTCTCAATATTTTATTTGACAGTTCTTCGATGATTCTAGCCATATCATCCATTTTGTCTTCTGAAGATATTCCTAATCTAGAGGGTCCTCATTGCTCCCTGTATCTCCTGATTTCTTTGTTTCTAGTCTCAAATTTGGTTTTCAACTTCCCTGATGCCATCATGTTAGATTCAATTTCCAAGGCATGACCTTGCATCTTGGTCAAAATCTCCAACGAAAGTCACTTTTTCTACAGGTTGGGAGGGTTTGACCTCGGTTGGGATCTTATTGTACAATTTATTGAATCATTGGGTAAACTCGGGAACTGATTCAGAGTTTTTCTTTCGAAGAGCCCCAAATTCGATTAGATAATAAAGATGGTCTTTCTGTTCACCCCACTGTCTGATAAAAGCGTTTTCAAGTTCATCGTATGATGGTATAGATCCAGCTGCTAGGCCTCAAAACTAGGTTCTTACTTTCCCTTCAAAGGTTTGAACCAAGATTCTGGAGTAAACATCTTCATGTTCCAATCCAAGAATGTCATCAAATTGATCGAAAAAATTTATGTGTTTATTTGTCATTAAATCGCCCTCTCCCGTGAACTTGGGAAGGTTTTTCATGTAATTTTCTAGTAAATCATGGAGAGGGACTCGTAGAACCAGAGGGGCATATCTTGCAGCAACCTTTGCAAATATCCGAGGAGACGGTACTTGGTCGCTTTCTCCTTCTCCTAGACCACCTGCGGCAGCACCTTCTGCCCCACCTCCTCCAACCATGGCCATTGTGGATTTAGTGGTTAAATTTTGGGGGTTATAAGGAAGGCATTCAAGAAATCGATTATCGATGGGGAGGAAACTTGAGAAAAATGAGCTTGGGAAATGTGGACTGATTCCTTCAGAATCACAGGGTGAAAATATAGGAGAATCAACAGAAGTTGAGTCGAGATATATAGGATAATTGTTTAAGTTTAGAGAGGTGGTAAATAGAACCTAGAGAAGAGAGGGAAAGTCGGTCGCAACAGGAAGTGAGGTAGATCTTCATTCTCTATTGGTGTGGGAAATGGCTGAGAAAGCTTCGGTCTTAAAAATAGGCAGAACCAAATCTGATTCAGGGGTTGTAACTTTATCAGCGGAGTATTCCTCGTAAGCGAGTGGAATACTTGATTCACCATGTTGATCTTCAGAGTCAGACTATGTAAATTTAGGTTGATAATTTTTATTTGTCGATGGGGCAGTTTGCCGAAAGTATCTTCTCGATTTTAGAATTTTTTCTGGGTCGGAAAAAGGTGAAATTTGCTTGTCATCTGGATTCTTCCTGGTGTTCTTCTGGGTAAGAGCCAGTTTAAACAATGTGGAGTCACCAAGTGAAAGATAAAGGTAGCCTTAGAAGGTTTTCAAACTTTGTTCACTATCAATTAAGGAAAGTGTCAATGTCATTCTTCCCATGGAAAAAGCTTTGTTTCTTCGTTCCCTAACAACGGTGACAAAAAGATGTTGTTTCTGAGTTTATACTTTAAGGCTCTAAAGTATACATTCAAGGCATCTAAAAAGATAGAGGAAGTTGAGGATAAAAAGGTGAGGACTATAGTTGGTTTCTCAACTGTCTCTCTCGAAATTCCCATTTTTCCTTAATATTGATATCTCTCTCAATTGTTGCCCATGAACGTTCTAACTCAACCCGGTTATTTGTTGTTTGCAAGATAGTGTTAAATAAATTTAGAGTGATGCTGGTTTGATCTGAAAGACCGGGTTCGATGTTAGGCTTCCTTGAAACTGGTACTTTCATGAAGGATAAAGGTAAAGGAGATACAATTATGTATTTTCTTTTTAGGCTTCGTTATCTCTATTTCACAATGTAAAGAGAATGATTTTAAAACATGATTTAATAGAATGATTAAATTAAAGGTCGTTTCTTGTATCTGAGTTAAATTTAAAGGAAAGGAAGCATGCATGATATGAGGAAAAATATAAAGCTATTAACAAGGTGAGGCATCAATTGAAGAGGAATCTCATGTTGTAACAGAAGACTATGAAAACAAGAAAAATACTAATGACGCATATGATATCGAAATCTAAACATTCACAGGTCTTGTATCTGCTGATAACCGATACAGAGGAAAAACTGTAAATGATTTAAATAACAAGAATAATAATCTCCACAGTAGAGGTTGTACTAAATTGTAGCCAAGCATTCATCAATTAGATATATGAAAGAAAGATGAAAAGACAAGGGAACACATAACTCAGACTTGACAAAATCTGAAATCTGAAATCTGCATTTGTATTAATTCAGAGTCTCTTGAAAATTACTCTGTCACAATGCCTTTGTAGAGAAAAAAAAAAGCCCTTTTTCCAGTCTTCTCTTCTTGTATTTATACAAGTTCATCAATACTTGATGGTTAGCAATCTCCTACTTTTTAGGAGAAAAATAGTTACAAAACTGCAACCTTAACCGTTGCATGATTAACTTTTGTTTATCTAACATTTCAATAGTATAAGCTTTCAAATGATACTTCACTATTTACTTGAAGTCTCTCCCTCCTTTGATCCTATACATTCAATACATTTCTCCAGAAAATAAACAAAATTTCTAGGAGGTGTCAGAAGATCCTTAGCTTCAAATAGATAAAACTTTTTTTGGACCTTTGGAAACTAGTCTTCAAAACCTTTATCAGCAAACCTGATCACTTGCAACTTTAAATTGGGCTGTACCAGCCATTTGTCTATTAGGTTGGCATCGATTTCCTTCAACTGTGAAATTTTCGCCTGAATCTCATTCTAGCTCTCTTTGCAGTTCAGTTGTTGTTTCACAATGTTTATCTGCCCCAGTGGCTCAGAGCAATCATTTCTTTCAATACCTAATGCTTTCTTATCCAAAGAATCAAAGATTCCCTCACAGTCATCTTTTATTTCTTTGACTATCTTCTTGTTTTCGGATATGTTTGTTTCCCATACCTTGAGCATGATGTCTCATCTTATCTGTTCTGTGATAGAAAGCTTTAGATTTATCGACATCTCTTTGTTTCCTAAACATGCAACTGCTTTCTGGAAGGTATTCCTTATTGCTTTAGCCTCCTTTTCCTGTAAAATAATATTATCAAGGGATTTTCTTACCTCTTGAAAGTAATTCTAGATGATCTCTATTTTGGAGATCAATTTATGTTGCTCGGCTTCTATCTTTGTATGTACTTCTAGTGAAAGGGTCTAGAAAGCCTTTAAGTCTACAACCCAACCTTCTGTCAAATTTAACTTAGCTTGTAGCTTCTTTCCAAGCTCCTTTTGTTGAGTAACCTGCACTTGACTTGCTTGTATCCTCTAGTTCATTTCATCCAGGCTTGATTTGAGTGATTGAATTTCTTGCCTTTCAACAGCTCTGGCCTCCTCCAAGATTTTATTCACCTCTTCTCTAATGTTTTTCTCAGCATTCTTTAACTGGTATTGTAATTGATTGATTGTGTGGTTACTCTTATTTATCCTTGTTCTCATGTTTTCCACAACAAAAAGGTTTGTTGTTTCCATGGCTCCCATGGAGCCTGCTACATCTGTAGCGAAATCCTCCTCTTCCAAATTCTTCCCATCTATCAAGACCCTATGCTTCTTCACCATACGCCCCTCTCTCATATACATCTCTTGTTTTAGAACAACCTTCCTCTTTTTGCTGAAAAAATAATCAAAAGGAGGGATCTCATCTCTGGAGATAGGGGTGAGATCACTGACATATATGGCTCCCATCTGTGGGATTCCAAAGGAAGACTGTAAAGGGGTTGAGGAAGCTATGGGACTTCCTAGCTCTGTAGTTCTTTCTTCTCCTATGGCCTTAGGTATATTGACATCAACATTAGATGATGAAGGGAGAGTGGACTTACTAGACTCGGGAGGTGTTCCAGACCTCCTCTCTATTTCTGTCTCTGGATTTTATGTCTGTAAGGCCTCTTCATTTTTCGAAGAACTTTCAGTCTCTTGTGGAATTTCCTCGGGATTGACTTTATCCTATGCTTCTTTTCCGAAGCCTGGAGGAGTATCCTCTTGTTCCTGAGGAAGGGTGATTGCTTTTCCTTGCAGTACTTCGAGCAGACCACTCCGCCTATGCTTCTGGAAGGTCTGAAAACTAGCTTGCAAGTCAGATGACAGTGTGTGTACCCTCTCTAACACCTCCTCATAAGTCTTAGTCCCTTTGAACATCTCATCACAAGGGGATTTCTCATGTTCATAAGCCTTCATATTACAGTGGGCCATGTGATTTCCCACTCACTGGTAAGGGTCGTGTTTCCTGTGTTCGAGGTCTACCAACTTGACCTCCTCCAGTGCTACCACTTCAACTTTTTAATGACCCAAGTTGAGTAGTGAAAATTTCCCAATCTGAACAAGAACAACTGGCCAAGACTTCTTTTGAGCCGTCTTTAGTTCTATCCCAATTCCACCTGTTACTATTTGATGAGCTACCTCCCTACACACCAGTCTTTCAGGGAGGAATTTCGGGAGTGCATGTGGAGGGATTGAACATCCGAAAACTCTAATGTAGGAGAAATTCTCCTCTATAAACCAGTCAGCAACTGCCCTGAGGCTTCCTATGACCAACTCTGAAATGCGGGGAGGTGCACATCCGTACAGCATCTGATGTAGTGGTATCACCATGAAATGACAGATTTCATGGAATGAGTCCTTGGTGTTTTCTTCCCAAAGTTTAGAATGATAGTCATGAATAGGTTCCGGGTAAGTCGGATTCTAACTCCAATTCATCAAAGGGAAAGGAGTTGTGAAGCATATAGAATCCATGATGTATGCAGACATATAAAAGGCTGTTGGTTGGCCTTTGGATCTTGCAGTTTGATATTCCATGACCTCCTTCTCTATGTTATCGGATAAAATCTTATTCCAATTGAAAGTGTAACCTTCTGCTACCTCATGCAAAAGAGGTACCCATTCTAGATGAAAATGGGTAGGACTTTTCTTCCCAAAATGTCTACATAACATCATCGCCACATAGACCATATACTCATTTAATGAGGCTGTGGTGTAAATACCATGGGTGTCGGCCCTAAATTTTGTTGCGTGTCTCCACCAGTCTTTGATTATTCTAGGATACGTTTGGTCTGACTCAAAACATTCTTTCCTTTGAAACTCACTCACGAAATCTTTATTATAAATATACTTGGGACTAAGAGACAGTTTATACATTACTTGTATATGCTCCGGTCTGAAAGAGCCAATGACAACCCCTCGACTGTCCAAAATGCTTCTTGTCTACACATTTTTTCTCTCTAAATCCCAACTGATCATGTCGTTATAAGTCATGAGTCACGATCATGTAGCTACTTTGTGAAGCTCAGACTTCGCTATGTCTCGGAGTTTGTTGTCAGCAACATGAGGGAAATTCTTAATTTCATAATCCAGAGTTTCAAAAATTTGCCTCCAAGATTCAATGGTATTGATGGCATGTTGTATTGTATCAGATACAACGTCTCCATCTAGACTCGAGCTTTCTGCAACTTCTTCTCTTTTCTTGGGTGCCTTTTTAGGTGCCAAGATTATTACTGGACCAGAAACCTGTTTACAGAGGAAATATGTATAAAACTGAATAAATGTGACTTGCTACAGATGTAAAGGATAAGAATGAAGTTTGAAACATAGGACCTTTATTAACCCTTTATTTGTGTTATAACGAGCATACTGACACAGGCGATGAAAAATTAATGCTTTAACGGAAAGATATTCCTAGAGATACGCTTTCATGTCAAAACATATCTCCATTTATCCATTATTAATACTGTCGTATATCCAATTTCAAAACTGGAGTTTCGAAATTTGTTGCCTTCCTCAATTCCTGAAATGCGAAAGGTAGCTTAGTTATCACTAATCCTGTTTTAAAAACAGCTTAACCTTAATCTTAGACTTTGTTTAAAGAAAACATGATTTCTCATTTCGGAACTTCGGGGATCCTGTTTTCAGGAGATATGTCATAAGGAAACCCCAGATCGCAAAATTGTCATGGGATTAGTGAGGCACTAATCATTCGTATTAATGCTTTAATTAATCAAGATTAGTGATTAATTATTTTTTTTACTTTTCGGAAAATCGAGGATCGGGAGTTCGAAGGTTGAGAGTTCGAAAACGCTTTAGTAGAAAGAAACCTGAATCGCGAAAGATTAAGGGAAAGATGATTGCATTTAGGATTTTAATTAATTATGGATTCAAGACTACTTTGTGGAAAGCGACGGAAAATGTAACATTTATTTCTTCCCCCTTTTTTTTAATTTTTTAATATGTTAAACGGTTTCGAGGTTTCAACACCAGGAGATTGGGATGGTTGAAGATCATACCTTCAGAAAAATTGAATCTCGAAACCCGAAAAGGAACAAAAGAMTCTGACTCCCTTTTTTGGACTAAGGGCGGCTCCATGACTTAGGAAAATATGAAGCTTCAGTTTTAAAGGGTAGAAAAATTTAAACTTCGTGTCAACAGGCAGAATATTGTAGGGATTTCTATATGGCCACTTTTAAGGAATTTCAAGAGTGAGAGGAATCTTATAAGGATTTSTAAATTCCTTCGACAATAGTGTATACAATTGTTATTATATTGTTCTTATTGTCATCTAAATAACCACATATGGATCGAATTGTCTATGTAATATCATTCTTATTTTGAAGTACCAAAGGCGAAGGAACAAAAGAATGCGGGCAGTTGGAACATGTACATTGAGAGAAGGAAGAGCATCATAGATATGAAATATCTTCCTAGAGATGGTAAATAAATATTCCTTTTTTATAAAAGGAGAGAAGGTGAAATAAGTATGCTTTATGCTATGAACATATTCAAGATATTATTCCATGTTCATGTAGATGTATACCTTGAGCATAAGCAATTCGAGCAGTAAAAATATTTGTGGAAAACATATTTAGCTTTTTCTTTTAGGGAAGGAGAGAGGAAATGAACAGGGAATTCATTCAAAGACTCCTACAAATACATCAACAATACATGAACAATTAAGCCATATGGGTGACACATAGATCAACATTCAACTTGGTTTTATGAATATTGAGATGGTCTATCTTCAACAAAGAAGGAGATGGGAGTGGATGTTGATTCAGGATTCAAATATAGATATTGTGGATCGAAGAATCAATGAGAAGACTTTTTTGATGAAGGAACTACTGAGCCAACATTGGAGCTAAATATAAATTAGAACCAATAGCCAGGAGAAAATAGCTAAAGTAGGAGATATTACCAGGAGCTAGAGTCAGAGCCATGTTTCAGAGAAGTATACAGAAGTACATTGATTGGTTTTCATTGAGTTTATGAAATTTCAAGAAGGAGATCAAATATGTATCCAAGATAAAGATCCAGAAGATCAAAACCAAGATGGGAGTCATAAAAATTTCAGTAAGGTGGAAGAGTGAGGAAGCCTTATCATCACTAAGTTGTTGAATAAACCGTGAAAATAAATTCAGCAAGGTGGAAGAGTGAGAAAGATTTATCATCACCAAGTTGTTGAAATATCTATACTTTTGGAGGACCGAAAGTTCTTTAGTGGGAAGGTGTGATCCAGGAGAATCCAGAATACTCAAATAGGTCAAGGAGGATCCATAAATGCAAAGAAAAAATGATGATCTCAAATTCTCTTGAAAATGACTTCATTACGTAGAGCTCGACGAGATCTTTCCAATGATGCGTGAATCGCCTCAAATGAATTATGTATGAGAAAGTTATGAATCTTCAAAGTTTTAGTCAAACAAGGTCAACATGGAAAAAATGGGTGACACATGGCACCACTGGAAGGGTGACATGTTGCAGGTCTATATATGTCATACAATGCTGATGTGGCAGCACCACAAGGTGACACTTTGTAGACAGTTGATTACATCACATATTGTATAGTTGACTTGGCAAGGTATCAAGGAAATCGTACAGTTCGAGTGGACCAATCAGGTATCGACACGTGGCATGATTGTACAAGAACATGTGGAGCAATGAGAGACCGCCATGTGGTAGTCTCCCATTTTCCTTCCTATGGTTTTATTTATCAAAGATGTTATGGGTCGACCAAAGTCGAACCTTGACCTCTCTCATAGCAATCCAATGACTTACCAGTACACCACAACATATAACTTAATAGTCATATGACAAATATTATATTTGAGTTTGGTTTAAGGTCTAATTGGCGGGTAAAAGGTTGAGGGCCTATCCCCCAACCTTATGGTATATACGTATACAATATAACCATACCCCAAAGCTCGTGCGGCGGGGCTAACAAACTATTCATTCAACCATACCATATTTAATATATGGTTACAACAAAACAAAAATTTGGGAGAGTTCTATGGGGTCAAATCCGTGACCTCCTCCCACATGTGCAACCACCCTAACCAATGTGCCAAAGGTTCCACCTATTATGGGATGCCAACATATTTATAATTAAAGTTGATGCCAAGTTTGCACCAAGGTCGGGCCATAGTTAGGCCGACCTAGCCTATTTATGGGCATGAAAACCAATGCGATGACATAGGGAGACACGGAGTACGATGCAAGGTACAATACGGTGCCTCCAGTTTTGTGTCGTGTATGGATTTGAGTGCTAAGAATCATGAGTTAGTCTCGTTTTACGGGCCATTGAGCACCATGTCCAAACATAGTCATGTTTATACTCATTATTCTCAGTTTTTTGAGAGGAGCATGATGATGATGATGTTTTTGTGTGCTAATATGTTGTCTATGGATATCTTAGTTCATATTTCCTTGTATGAGAATTTAAGCACATTGTTTTGCATGAAGAAGGGGGTCATTTTGAGCCAGTTCAGAATATAATCGAGTTTATACTCATTTTTCTTAAAATTTAAAGAGGAATTCAATGGTAACCTTTGTTTATGAGAGTAGAATTTAAGAGTGACTTCAAGATTGGATTTTGTAATTCCATTTTCATTGTAATTTTTGACATTTGAGATTAATGAAGAGTAGTCTCACTGTTGAAAAGGGACTTGGAGATGTATCCTAGGAGAGGTGAACTTCATCATCCAATATTTTCTTATTAGTTCTTTTATTTTCTATTGTGTTATCTCATATTATTCTGCAAATTATTCATCATTTCATGAAGTTTTGGATAAGTAAAAGATTCACAAGTGTTTTGCAAAACTGTCAATATGATCAAGAAATATTATGAATCAAGTTAGATGTTAACATGTGTGTTTTAAGAATAAATTAACATCTAAGGATTTTTGGATCAAGGAGACTGCAAAGCTCATAACATTTCACAAGTTTCTTATATTTCTACTAGATTAGTGCCTTTAGACATATAATTTTAAGAGATTTATTTTGGTATATTATATGTGGTGTTTCCAATGGATATTCACTCTCGACTCCTCATGGAACTTCTATGGAAGTTTGAAGCCCTCAAGATAGAATTTTACATCCCGGACCATTTGCAAAACATCAAGGACAGTTGTGGACATCTTCAAAAAAGCTGCACTAAAATACAAGAGGGATATAGTATGATGGACATCAGGGACTGATATAATCAAGAATCATATGCTTGGTATGATTTTGAGGATAATTGTGATGATTGGTATATGGATAGTTTTCATTTGTGGGATGAAAACCACTTTCATATTCTATTTGATGAATCTACTCCACCTTATGTAGAGCACATCTTGGATAGTAGACAAGAACCTTCTATGCATACTCTTCTTCATTTCTCTTATTCACCAGTACTAATGGATTCTTTTTTGGTTGGCCCTACATATTTGGACCGACATTACTAGTGTAGACTTTTGGAGCACCATTTTCAACTGCCTATTGAGTCTCAGTATCTTTAGAGGGGAGTTCACATGTGCACTTGGACATGGGACCCCATTTTAGAGTGGATCTTGGACTACTTAAACATGGTGCCTAAAACTTCCACATGGAACCCTAGTTCTCCAATTTACTTCATCATTATGGTCCACACTTATCCATGGGACCCTAGTATATGGTTGTACACCCTCATAACAAGTGTTGAGGATAATTCTTTCATAAGGGGCATGGAATGTAGTGTATCTAGGGGGAATAATATGGGGTACCTAGGCAGGCACCCAAAGGGAATAATAGTAGATTATTATTTTTATGTATAAGGGCCACTTTTAATAAATAAGGTCTAGTGTGAATACAATGAATTTAAGAGAATTACTTGAAAGTTCATCTTCTATAAGGTTCCTCCTCTAGAATGTTCGTATGTGGTTGGTATCACTATATAAAGGGTTTCAAGAAATGTAATGAGGAACTCAAGAAGTATTGTATTTGGAGAGGTAGCTCATTAGGAGGTTTCCCCCTCGAAGAGGCAAGTGAACATGAGTGGACCCCTTCTATAATAGGATTTATTGTACATTGTTTATGTTAGGTAGATAGAGAGGTAGTAGTGGGGGCCCAGAGGGCCCATAGTGATAATAGTGGTTCGGTGTGGAGTTCACCTGAGAAATAGGACATGGGACCCTAGTTTACAATGGCAGTTGGACTACTTCAACATGGTGGCTTCCATTTCTCAATTGAACCCTGGTTCTCTAGTCTACTTCTGCACTATGGTCCACACTTATCCATGGGACCCTGGTATATGGTTGTACATCAAGCGTTGAGGACAACGCTTTCATAAGGGGGATGGAATGTTAGGTGGCTAGAGAAGTAGTGGGGGGGCTATAGGGCCCATAGTGATAATAGTGGAGGACATTCAATATAAGATGGATTAGGTCCACTCTATTATTAAATAAGGACCACTATGGTAGTTAGGTATAATAAATGGGTAGTTAGATATAATAAATGTAAGAGGACTTATTAGAAGGTTATACTTCTAGAAGATTCTTCCTCTAGAATTTTCTTAGGTGATGGTAGCACTATATAAAGGGGTTCAATCAATGTAATGGGATATGAAGAGAAATATTTTATTTGGAGCTAAAGCTCATTAGGAGGTTTCCCCCTCGAAGAGGCAAGTGAACAGGATGTTGATTAATGTTGGTTGTCATTGATGTCAACCCTTGAAGAAAGACTCGTAGCACAAAGGTTTGGGTAATGGACCCAATATTGTTTGATGTAAATATGACTCATTATTGTTTTTTCATGGTTGATAAGAAGTAAATATTGATGAACTCCAAAGTGGTCCCCTTATGGTGAAATCCCTCACGGGAAGATGATTTGCGGAGTAAGAGAACCCATGCTTAATTGTGGAATAATGAGATGAAGGACAGTGAATTTATTAGGGAAACTATCCTATACGGATAGTTCTTGTCATGTCATTTCGATTGGTATGTGGAACGTCACATAACTCCTCACGGTTAGAGATTTATGGCCATGAGAAGTTGGAGACCCCAGGTTTGGGTAATGGACCCAAGTTTGTTTGATGGGTAACGGTATGAGTTATGATAAATTTTCAGATAATGCTATTCTATATGGATATCACATTTCATTCCATTTCTGGTGGTATGTGGA
This sequence comes from Picea mariana, assembly GCA_032191745.1. NCBI lineage: Eukaryota > Viridiplantae > Streptophyta > Pinopsida > Pinales > Pinaceae > Picea > Picea mariana. The sequence continues at coordinate 75,350 of JASDQU010102596.1, read as the reverse complement.
ACGTCACATAACTCCTCACGGTTTGAGAGTTATGGCCTTACGAAGTTGGAGGACCCTCATATGTCATCTAGAAGCCCCAAAAGGTCAAAGTAGTTAAAGTGGTTTAAGAGATTTTAAAAGGTAAATAATAAAGTGAAGTAATGAGTGTATTATAATTCAAATTGAATACAAAATAAATTATTTCAATAATAAATTTAATGGAGAAATTAGAAGTGGGTTAACCCTAAAATAAGGAAACTGGGGCTAAGTGACCTAGAAGATGTTTTTAAGGAAGCTACTTGGAGAGTATAAATAATAGGCAAGGCTCTCTAATTTTAGATACACTTGATAATATTGAATATCTATAGGTTTCGGAGGTAACCAAGGATATATAAGCCGGAATTTTGAGGGAAGGTGAAGAAAAGAAGGCCGAAATGCAAGGAAGGATAAATTCTTTTGATGTTTCTTTCTAAGGTATGTTATTTACAGGTCACCTCATCATTTTCGCTATAACATTTTTTATATAATGACTCAGACCATGAAATTTATATTCCATTGAGAAAACATATCCAAATATCCATGGTAAAAAATTCAGCTTGTGGGTCGTTTTATTTTTGGAGTTACACTCCGTGGAAAATAGGGTTTCTGGCTAGTCCAGAAACTAGTCAAAAACAAGTGTTTCAGGTAAAAATGTCATAACTTCTTCATAACAGATCCAAATTCATTGAAACGAAATGTGTTGGTTAGGGTACAGTCTATAGTATTTTTTGTAACAGTTTCATATCAATTCAACAAATATTTCATGCAGGTCTCGCTCTACAATGTCACTCTCTAGAATAAGCCATAATTTAGCAAGGTGTGCCATTTTTGCTATAAATCCTTTTTTGAGAGGTTCCAAGTAGTGACACCTGGAGGAATTACATAAATCACACTGAATAAAATTTTGTATCAGTTTCAAATCTTTATACATTACAGGTACAAAGTAATGATTACTTCAAGTTAGGGTTGTTGACTAATCCAAAACTAGGCATGTGAGACTAAAGAAACGTTTGATGAAAATGATAGTCTCTTGTTGTTAAAGTTAAGGAAGGTTTACAGGAATGAGATCATATACACCAGGTCTATTACAGAGCTACAAATAAGATTTGGATGATGAAATTGTTGAGGGATTTTGGTTGAGATACATGTTGAGTACAAGGTTGAGACAAGTAGTTGATGAGTTGGCACATACATGAGGTGTATAGTTGATGTTGTTGGTACATATTGATGAGTCATAGTTGATGAGTAGTTGACACATGATTGGTACGTACTTGGTACATGGTTGGATGCACTTTTTTATGGTACAGGTTGATTACAGGTTGTTTGGTACAGGTTGGTGCATGGTTGATGCACTTGTTTATGGTACAGGTTGATTACAGGTTGAGGTATAGGTTGATACATGGTTCATATTTATTGGTACAGGTTTAGAGCGGTATATCTCACAATGATAGTGTGACAATGGTTCCAGCATTCTATGTCTACTTCAGGGCAGTTGGACAGGGCAAGGATAGGTGTTTGTAGCCACCTTCTGGTTATAGCCAAAGAACATAGGGGGTTGTAGCCTCCTTCTGGTTGTAGCAAGAGAATTAGGGAGTTGGAGCTTCCTTCAGGTTGTAAATTGAGAAACTAGGGGGTTGGAGCCTCCTTCCAATTGCAGCTGGAAAAAAAAGGAAGTTGGTGCTTCTAATGAATGTAATTCTTCAAGACATATAAGAAAAATAATTCTGTGGTTTTCTCCCGATTTGGGTTTCCACGTAAAACACTGATGTACTGTGTATGTGTATGATTGTTCATTTGTTCATTGCTTATTTACTCTGCATTTATTGGATGATAATTCTTCATTGATATAACACTTGGATTATATGGTTAAAAAGGATTAAATTGCTCTATTACTGATTCACCCCCCCTCTCAGTAATCCAACAATTGGTATCAGAGCAGGTTCCTTAAGGAAACAGTTTAACCACTGAAAGGATATCATGGATTATTCTGAGAATGAAGTACCAATGTTTAATGGTCAGAATGGTTTTCATGGATTATTCTGAGAATGGAGTACCAATGTTTAATGGTCAGAATGGTTTTAAGTATGATATGTGGAGCATAAGGATGGAAATATTTTTACAGGCACAGGGACATTATATTTGGCTATCAGTTGTTACAGGATATGATAGTTCAAAAAGGGAAAAGACTATAGCCAAGAAGGAATTGAGGAAAAATAACAAAATAGAAATGGATTTCATCTTGGAAGGATTACCTAATCCGATAAGAGAAAAGGTTGGTAAATGTTCATCAGGAAATAAATTTGGGATAAGTTACATGACATATATTCTTCGCCCATCACAGATTCAGAAAATGTCAAAGAAGATGCAAAAACAAATCAAGAAGAATTATGTTCACCAAGTCAAGAAGATTCAAAATATGAAGAGTACATAATCAACAGAGGTATGTTGTTTTGTGTTAATTGTGAAAAAATGGACATATTGAAATAGAATGCCATGAAGGAAATGAGACAGGAAAAATAATTGAAAAGGAAGACAATTATGAAGAAGAATTGATTAGTGCTTTAGATGAACTAAGAGAAGAAAACAATTCACTCAAGAAAGAATTGACGAAACAAAAGGAAAGTGTTCACATTTTTTAATAATCCCAATAGGTCATCGTGAACTTAAGAACTCAGCTAGAAGAAGCCAGAAAGATCAAAGAAAATCTTGAATATCAAAAGTAGTGTTTGGAAACCAACATAGCAGCACAGAAGGAAGAAGCATAAATGAGAGAGAAGATATTGAAAGACCATCTTCAGGAAAGAACTAATGATCTAAACCAGCTTGAGGCAGAGTTTGGTCAAGAAGAGAAAGGACTTGAAGAAGAAATAATCACATTAAAAATTCATCTTGAAGAAGCGAAAAGAACAAAACAAGTCATGAAGTCTCAGATAATGAAGAAAGAAGAAGAGTTTGAGAAGCTTGAAGAAGTTGTCACATTGAGAAGTAAGATCCTCAAGCTCAACATGAACGTTGAATATACAGAAACATCCACTTTAGTTATAGAGAATGAATAAAAGCACTCTAGGTTGCTAGAAAAGAAGAATGAAGAAAATAGAAAGAGTTATGCAGAAGTACTCAAAGGAAGGAATCATGGTCAACTAGAATCTAAGAAAACTATTAAAGATACATCTTCAAGGGGACCATCCATGTTCAAGACACAAAGAAGCTTCAATCATGATCATGATCAGT
>JASDQU010102596.1:54830-72051 GCA_032191745.1 Picea mariana | reverse complement strand
ATGTTCAAGACACAAAGAAGCTTCAATCATGATCATGATCAGTCAAGACAAAAATTCAGAAGGACTATGCCACAAAGAATATCATTCATTCCCAGGTATGCAAACTTATTTTATGGTCATTATTTTTATTGTACTAACTTTGGACATAAGGTTGCATATTGCATGGATTATAAAAGAAATGTTCAAGCAAGAAGTGCCTATGTGGCCGCACGTAACATTGAGTGTTACAAATGTCATAACATGGACACATAACCAGTGATTGTAGAAGCATGATCGATACTTCCATGAAAGAGAATACTGATATCAAATATAAGAAAGTATGGATAAGAAAACAAGAAGAACAAGTGAACAAAGACCAGGTACTAGAGATTGCAAGATTGGCAATAAAACGAGATGAAGAAAATTCTACAGAGAAAAAGAAAGATGTCAGATACAAAAAGGTTTGGAAAATAATTGAAATAAACGAAGGGAAAGTAAATAAAGAACAGGTTCAAGAGATTGTACTTTCAGGCATTGTAGTGAAAGATGAATCCATGGACAAAAAGAAAGAAGTCAGGGCTCAGAGAGATAATGAATCTACCCATGAAGATGATGATGAATCTACCAATGAAGATGATGATGAATACACATCAGAGTGGGAATTGTTCCGAGCCATCCGGATTAGAGACTCCCAAGTAATATGAATATTAGACAGGGGGAGTCTATGAGATAGTTGTGACAGAACAAAGAACCATCCTTAGAGTAGCTTGCAGAGTTTGAGAAGAAAAATTCAGAGAAATCATTTAGCAGAAGTACAGTTTGATAATATAATGATAAATGGGTTAGCATTATGGACAGTTGTGCAAGTAGAGTCTTGGAAAGTATGGACAGAGATGGATTCGTAAGAACACTTAGCAGGTTTGGATAGATATATGATAGTGGGCAAGAGCATGGATTCGTAGATTGGTTCAGAGGGTGGTTTAGAGACAAAGGAACATTATCGTAATGGATGATAATTACACATGAAATGGCTCAAACAATGCTAATGAATTACAAATTGACTGATATTTTTTGGAAACAGGAAGTGCATACAGTAGTTCACATTCATAATAGAGTAATTCTTAGAAACAACACTGACAAAACTCCCTACGAGCTATGGAAAGGAAGACCAAAAAATGTGAATCACTTCAAAGTTTTTGGAGGCAAATGCTACATAAAAAGAGAAGATGGCAGAATGGGAAAGTTTGACTCTCATGTGGAAAAAGGAGTACTTGTTCATTACTCAAGTACAAGGAAAGCATACAAGTGTTACAATCTGAGATTGAGCAAAATTGTGGAAAGCATCAACGTAACAATTAATGAAACAGGCAGAACAGAATCAAAGGAAGAAGAAAATGAATCAATGGAACAGCCTTCCGAAGAAGAAGCAGAAGATGAAAAGTAAGTAGAAGAGGAAGATGAAGAGAATCCGACAAAAACATAAGAGAAAGTTCAACAAGTGTCTCCAAAGACACGTAGAAAACAAGTACAGAAGAATCATCCTTCAGATCAGATTATTGGAAACAAAGATGCAGGAGTTGAGACTAGAAGAAAAATCTGTTTACCGGAACAAACACACCTACCTCTCTTATATACAATTGAACCAAACTGTTTTGAAGAAGCCAGCAAGGATGAACTTTGGAATAAGGCCATGGATGAAGAATTGGATCAAATAGAGAAAAATGACACTTGGGAATTGTTTCCAAGACCAAAGAATCAGAATGTGATCGGCACAAAATGGGTTTTCAGGAATAAATTGAATGAAGATGGACAGGTTACAAAGAATAAAGCTAGATTGGTATGTAAAGGATATGCACAGATTTAAGGAATCGACTTTGAAGAGACGTTTTCCCCAGTTGCCAGAATGGAAGAAATATGTTTTCTTTTAGCTTATGCATGCTCCAAAAATGTTAAAGTATATCAGATGGACGTAAAATCATCTTTTCTGAATGGGGAACTTGAAGAAGAAGTCTACATTGAACAACCAGAAGGATTTCAGTTGTCAAAGAACACAGACTATGTGTGTAAATTAAAGAAGGCCTTGTATGGTATAAAACAGGCTCCTCGAGCATGGTACTCCAGACTGGATAAGTATCTGCAGCAGGAAGGGTTCAAAAAAGGAAGCGCAGATAGCAACCTCTACATCAAGGTAAGTCAAGGTAATATTTTATTAATTGAAGTTTATGTTGATGATATTATTTTTGGTAGTGATGATGACAGATTAAGCCATAAATTTGCAAAAGGCATGCAAAATGAATTTGAAATGTCGTTACTTGGAGAACTATCCTTCTTTCTGGGACTTCAGATACGTCAAAGCAACCAAGGAATTTTTATTTCTCAAACCAAGTATATCAGAGAAATGCTAAAGAGGTTTAGAATGGAAGATTGCAAACCAATTATCACTCCCGTGCAAACCAGTTGTAAGTTGAGCAAAGATGATGATTCAAAGTCTGCAGATCAGAGGCAATATAGGTCAATGATTGGAAACCTACTATATGTGACAGCATATAGACCAAATGTAATGCATACAGTTGGACAGGTGGCACAATTTCAAGCAGCACGAAAGGAATCACATGTATTAGCATTAAAGAGGATCTTCAGATACCGCAAAGGAACAAAAGAGTTTGGATTATGGTATCCAAAAAAAAATTATCTATCACTTATTGCCTACACAGATGCAGATTGGTCAGGTTGTATTGATGACCGACGAAGCACCAGTGGAGCAGCATTCTACATAGGTGAGTGTTTGGTATCATGGCTAAGAAAGAAACAATGTATCTCTATCTACAACCGAGGCAGAGTATATTGCAGCAACAACATGTTGTACACAGGTTCTTTGGATGAAACAAACTTTGACAGATATACAAGTTGAGTATGATGAGCCCATTCCAATATATTGTGATAATACAAGTGACATCAGTATCTCAAAAAAACCCGATGATGCACTCCGAGATGAAGCACATTCCAATCATGTATCACTTTCTATGGGAACAGGTTGCAGAAAAGAACATCAGAGTTGAGTATGTGGGCATAAAAGAACAAGTGGTAGACATATTTACAAAACCACTTCCACGGGAAGCCTTTGAATATCTTCGCCAAAGACTTGGAGTTATTTATACTATAAAATGTATTCTTTTTGAATGCTTATCTTATATGTCTTAGATGTACATGAGGAAGCACCATAAGAGGATAGTTCAGTCAGGGGGAGAAACCCCGGATGGAAAGATACATTTGCCATTGATGACAAAGCGGGTGAGATTTATCAGATGCAGAGGACAGAGGCATGGTTCTAGGGGGAGAAGATTTATCATATGCAGAGGACAGAGGCATGGTTCCAAGGGGAGCATGAGTGATATGATTTCATTATTGCATCAGAATGTTTCCATCAATGCCAAAGGGGGAGATTGTTGATTAAGGTTGGTTGCCATTGATGTCAACCCTTGTAGAAAGCCTCGTAGCACAAAGGTTTGGGTAATGGACCCAATATTGTTTAATGTAAATATGACTCATTATTTTTTTGTCATGGTTGATAAGAAGTAAATATGGATGAACTCCAAAGTGGTCCCCTTATGGTGAAATCCCTCACGGGAAGATGCTTTGCGGAGTAAGAGAATCCATGCTTAATTGTGGATTAATGAGATGAAGGACAGTGAATTTGTCAGGGAAACTATTCTATATGGATATTTCTTGTCATGCCATTTCTGGTGGTATGTGGAACGTCACATAACTCCTCACGGTTACAGAGTTATGGCCATGAGAAGTTGGAGACCCCAAGTTTGGGTAATGGACCCAAGTTTTTTTTATGGGTAACAATATGAGTTATGATATATTTTCAGATAATACTATTCTATATGGATATTACATGTCATTCCATTTCTGGTGGTATGTGGAACGTCACATAACTCCTCACGGTTTGAGAGTTATGGCCTTACAAAGTTGGAGGACCCTCATATGTCATCTAGAAGCCCCAAAAGGTCAAAGTAGTCAAAGAGGTTTAAGAGATTTTAAAAGGTAAATAATAAAGTGAAGTAATGAGTGTATTATAATTCAAACTAAATACAAAATAAATTACTTCAATAATAAATTTAATGGAGAAATTAGAAGTGGGTTAACCCTAAAATAAGGAAAGTGGGGCCAAGTGACCTGGAAGATGTTTTTAAGGAAGCTACTTGGAGAGTATAAATAAGAGGAAAGGCTATCTCATTTTAGATACACTTGAGCATATTGAATATCTATAGGTGTCTGAGGTAACCAAGGATATCTAAGCTGAAATTATGAGGGAAGGTGAAGAAAATAAGGGCGAAATGCAAGGAAGGATAAATTCTTTTGATGGTGCTTTCTAAGGTATGTTATTTACAGGTCATCTCACCATTTTCTCTATAACTATTTTTCTATAATGATTCAGACCGTGAAATTTATATGACATTGAGAAAACATATCCAAGTATCTGTGGTAAAACAATTATCTTGTGGGTCATTGTATTTTTGGAGTTACACTCCGTGGAAAATAGGGTTTTTGGCTAGTCCTGAAACTAGTCAAAAATAGGTTTTTCGGGTAAAAACGTCATAACTTCTTCATAACAGATCCAAATTCTGTGAAACCAAATGTGTTGGTTAGGGTACCATCTTTAGTCTGTTTTGTAACAGTTTCAGATCAATTCAACAAATATTTCATGCAATGAATTCCTTACAAGGTCACTCTCTAGAATAAGTCAAAATTCAACAAGGTATGCCATTTTTTCTATAACTCATTTTCTGAGAGGTTCCAATTAGTGACACTTGGAGGAATTACATAAAACACACTGAAAAACATTGTGTATCAATTTCATATATTTATACATTACAGGTACAAAGTTATGATTACTTCAAGTTAGGGTTGTTGACTAATCCAAAACTAGGCATGTGAGACTAAAGAAAAGTTTGATGAAAATGATAGTCTCTTGTTGTTAAAGTTAAGGAAGGTTTCCAAGAATGTGATCATATACACCAAATCTATTACAGAGCTACAAATCATATTTGGATGATGAAATTGTTGAGGGCTTTTGGTTGAGGTACATGTTGAGTACATGGTTGAGACAAGTAGTTGATGAGTTGGCACATACATGAGGTATATAGTTGATGTTGTTGGTACATATTGATGAGTCATAGTAGATGCATAGTTGACACATGATTGGTACATACTTGGTACATGGTTGGATGCACTTGTTTATGGTATAGGTTGATTACTAGTTGTTTGGTACAGTTTGGTGCATGGTTGATGCACTTGTTTATGGTACAGGTTGATTACAGGTTGAGGTACAAGTTGATGCATGGTTCAGATTTTTTGGTACAGGTTTACAGCGGTATATCTTGTTGGGTAGGTGTTATATTCTTTGCATGTGTGTGTGTGGGCATGTCATATATGACAACTGCATCTGACGATCCCTCTAGTAGTGCTCTTTGTGTTGTGTGCATCGAGCNGGATTAAGGGATTAGGGTTTTGGTATCTACGGAATACCTAAAAACATTGTATATATATTGTATAGTGAATGGTGAAATTTGATATAATGAATATAAGAAAGGTTTTCCCGGTTGAGGGTTTTCGGTATAAAATCTCTGTGTACTCTATGTATTAGCCATTGATTAATTTATGTTTTGCTTAAGAATATATATGCATTTCTTTAATTCACAGGTTTAAAACTTACATGTGGTATCAGAGCTCGTTTTTTGCTTCAGAGGGACACCTTTGTTGTTGAGGGTTTGGCTCGGTCTTGATAAATCAAGTTTATCTTGGGTCTGTGATAAACCTGGGTTTAGTGGGAGCTTTTGCAGTGGAGATTCAAGTATAGAAATAGGAATGGTGAGCTCATATAGAATCGATATAGAGAAGTTCAATGGTAAAAACTTTGAACTATGGAAGTTGAATATGGAGGACCTTCTTGTAGACAAAGAACAATGGATCGTTGTGGATCTTGGTACACAAGCTACTGGTACACCGTCTACTAGCACACAGGCTACTGGTACACAACCTACTAGTACACAAACTACTAGTACATCACCTACTAGTATGTCGAAGGAAGATTGGGAGAAGTTGGACAGAACAGAAAGGAGTACTATTCGACTCTGCCTAGCATATTCGATGTTGTTGAATGTCTCAAGAGAATCTACAGCCAAGGAACTATGGGATAATTTGGAGAATCTGTATCAATCAAAGTCCCTGGTAAACAAGTTGTTTCTTCGAAAAAGTTGTATCATCTTAGGATGGAAGATGGAGATTCTGTGATAGAACATCTAAATGCCTTTAATACTCTAGTAAGTCAACTTGGCTCAGTTAATATTACGATTGCAGAAGAAGATAAGTGTATTACTTTGTTATGTTCTTTGCCAGAATCTTAGGATAATTTGGTTGTAGCAATAGGTAGTACCACTCAATCTACATTGAAGTATGAGGATATAGTTGCATCCTTGTTATCTGAAGAGATGGGGTGAAAAAGAATGGATGGTCATAGCACAGATGCTTTATTTGTAAGAGTTCATGCCCAAAACAAGAATCCTGGTAAGCCTTCGGGGTGGAGATCAAAATCTACAGGTAGATCTAAGTTTCTAGAAAAATCTTTGAGGAAATACTGGAAGTGTGGTAAAACAGGGCATTATAAGAAAGATTTAAAGTCTAAGAAGGTTGAAAAACCAAAGGGGTCTGATAGTACCTCTTTCACAGAGGCGAAAACCTCCACTAAAGAACGAGGTGATGTTTACCTAGCATCTACAAGTACACATGCAAACCGTGATGTATGGTTGATCGACTCAGGTGCATCATACCATATGACTCCTCATAGGGAGTGGTTCTCTGAATATGAAAAATATAATCGTGGTGATGTATTCCTTGGAGATGACTCAACAACAAAAATCTTGGGACGTGGAAGGTTAAGTTGTTGCTAAAAGATGGAAGGATTAGAACACTCCCTGGGGTTCTGCACATTCCAAAACTTGCCATGAGCCTAATAACTGTAAGCAAGTTGGATGATGCAGGAGTGGATACTGTATTTGGAAATAACACTTGCAAGATGGTATGAGGGGCAATGGTGTTGATGAGGTGAGTTCGGTGTGGAACTCTGTACAAGTTGTTAGGAAGCACTTATACTAATGGGTGTAACAGTTATGTTGTCCTTGAGCAGACAAATAAAGAAGACAAGACCAATATCGTCCCTGAAAAGAAGACCATGCTATGGCATCAAAGACTGGGGCATATTGGAGAAAAGGGCCTTCGAACACTACACGGTAAAGGCATGGTTGTAGGTATGTCTAATTTCACTCTGGATTTTGATTTCTGTGAACATTGCATATATGGTAAACAGAATCGAGTAAGATTCCCATCTGGTGCTACAAGAGCAAAGGGGATCTTAGAGTTGATACACAGTGATGTGTTTGGACCTGTTCTTGTTCCATCCCTAGGTAAATCTATGTATTATGTTTCATTCATAGATGATTTTTCAAGGAACACATGGATTTATTTTCTTACAAAGAAATCTGAGGTATTTGATAAATTTAAAGAGTTCAAGGCTCTGGTAGAAAATCAGACAGACAAGAAAATAAAGGTATTGAGAATAGATAATGGTGGAGAATTCTATGGAAATGAATTCGAAGAATTCTGTAAGAAGTGTGGTATAGCAAGGAAGAAGACTACTCCATACACTCCTCAGAAGAATTGAGTTGCAGAAAGGATGAATAGGACACTGATGGAAAAAGAAAGGAGCATGCTTAGCGGTGTCGGGTTAGGACAAAAATTCTGGGTAGAGGCAGTGGGTACAGCATGTTACTTGGTCAATCGATCACCTTCATCAGCATTGGATGATAAAACTCCACATGAGGTATGGTATGCAAAGAAACCCTCTCTTCAACATCTTAGAGTGTTTGGTTGTGATGCTTATGTACATGTTCCAAAAGAAAATAGGAGTAAGCTGGATAATAAGGCTGAAAAGTGTATCTTTATTGGTTATAAAGATGGTGTGAAAGGTTATAAGCTTTGGAACCCAGAAAACAAGAAGACTATTTACAGTCGAGATGTTGTTTTCAGAGAGGTAAAAGATGTGTCCAAACAGGAATTCCTACCAATGCAAGATGAACCTAAGAAAATAGAGCTTGATTTGGATGATGTAAAATCTGAATCATCTAAAGAAGAGGAAGCAGGAGAAGAAGAAGAAGAAGAACCTCATACCCCATTATTGAGGAGATCAGTGAGAGATAAAAGGAAACCAGAAAGGTATAGTCCACCTGATTTTCGTTCCAATTTTGTTTTATCTATTACTGATGATGATCCCAGAATTGTCAGGGAAGCAGTGAATTCAGAGGATAGTAAACTCTGGAAGAAGGCCATGGTTGAAGAAATGGATTCCTTGGAAAAGAATGAGGCGTGGGATATAGTTGAGTTGCCAGCTGGAAGAAAATCTGTTGGTAGCAAATGGTTGTTTAAGAAGAAGTTTAATGCACAAGGTAAAGTGGAGAAATACAAAGCTCGATTAGTAGAAAAAGGTTATTCCCAAGTTGAGGGAATTGAATTTGGTGAAAATTTTTCTCATGTTGCTAAGTTAACTTCTATTAGATTTCTTTTATCTATTGTTGTTTCTTTTGATCTTGAAGTGGAACAAATGGATGTGAAGACAACATTCCTACATGGGGATCTGGAAGAAGAAATCTACATGAAGCAGCCAGAAGTCTTTGTAGTGAAGGAAAAGAAAGAGTTGGTCTGTAAGCTAAAGAAGTCACTATATGGTCTGAAGCAATCACCCAGGATGTGGTACCAAAAGTTTGACACATACATCCTTGGATTGGTATTTGTAAGAAGCAGGGCTGATCACTATGTATATTCCAAGCAGGTTGGTAATCATTTCATTTATGTAGTGTTGTATGTTGATGACATGTTGTTGGTATGAAATAACATGGATGTTATCAAGGAGGTGAAATCGTAGCTATCCTCCAAATTTGACATGAAGGATCTCGGTGTTGCTTACTTCATTCTGGAAATGGAGATTAAAAGAGATCATGCAAACAAGAAACTCTAGTTGAATCATAGAAAATATGTTGAGATGATATTGCAGAGGTTTAATATGCATGGAAGTAAACTGGTCAAGGTTCCTATTCCTATAGGTGTAAAGCTATCTGCAGATCAGTGTCCCAAGACACAGGAAGAAGAAGAGGACATGTCCCATGTTCTGTATGCCAGTGTAGTTAGTAGTTTGATGTATAAAATGGTCTGTACTAGATCAGACATTGCACATGCAGTGGGATTTTTGAGCAGGTATATGTCAAAACTAGGGAAGGAGCATTGGACAGTAGTAAAGAGGGTCTTCAGGTATCTTCGTGGCACTACCAGTTATGGATTGTGCTACCAAGGAAGACCAGGATTGGACAGAGTGTTGTACATACATGGTTTTGTTGATATAGACTGGGATGGAGATCTGGATTGCAGAAGATCTACAAGTGGGTATGTGTTTAACCTATTTGGAGGAGAAATTAGTTGGATGAGAAAAAGATAGGTTGTAGTGGCACTCTCAACTACGGAAGCTGAAAACATGGCAGCCACTCATGCAAGCAAGGAAGCAGTATGGTTACAAAGATTGTGTTCAGGTATTGGGTTGGTACAACAAGCAGTGAGATTAGATTGTGACATTTAGAGTGCAATCTTCCTGGCAAAGAACCCAGCTTATCATTCGAAGACAAAGCATATTGATGTTCAATATCACTTTGTGAGAGACATGGTTGAGGAAAAGAAGGTGTTGTTGGAAAAGGTTGACACTTTGAAGAATGTTGTAGATTCATTGACAAAGTCTGTGAGCATAGAAAATTTCTCCTGGTGTAGAGTAACAATGGGCATTGTTGCCTTGGATTGTTGACTATATAATCCCTTGGACCCCAAGATGCAAAAAAAACAACAAGTGGGAGAATGTTGGGTAGGTGTTATATTCTTTACATGTGTGTGTGTGGGCGCGTCAGTTATGGTAATTGTGTTTGACGATCCCTCTAGTAGTGCTCTTTGTTTCATGTGCGTCGGGCACTTTCCTAGGTGGGTCCTAGGGGGGGGTAGGTATGCCCCCCCTGGTTACGCACAGCATTCAGGGCAGCGCCCCGAAATTTTTTTTGGGTGGTTTTTGCTAATTTTAGTGGTTTTGTAAATTAATCCTGGATTAAGGGATTAGGGTTTTGGTGTCTACGGAATACATAAAAACATTGTATATATATTTTATAGTGAATGGTGAAATTCAATATAATGAATATAAGAAAGGTTTTTCCGGTTAAGGGTTTCTGGTATAAAATCTGTGTGTACTCTGTGTATGAGCCATTGATTAATTTTTGTTTTTCTTAAGAATCTATATGCATTTCTTTAATTCATAGGTTTAAAACTTACATATCTCACAGTGATAGTGTGACAGTGGTTCCATCATTCTACTTCTACTTCAGGGCAGTTGGACGAGGCAAGGACAGGTGGTTGTATCCACCTTCCGATTGTAGATGGAGAACATAGGGGGTTGTAGCCTCCTTCTGGTTGTAGCCATAGAATTGGGGAGTTGGAGATTCCTTCGGGTTCTAGCCTGAGAAACTAGGGGGTTGGAGCCTCCTTCCAGTTGTAGCTATAAAACAAAGGAATTTGGTGCTTCCAACGAATGTAATTCTTCAAGACATATAAGAAAAAGCATTATGTGGTTTTCTCCCGATTTGGGTTTCCATGTAAAACACTGGTGTACTGTGTATGTGTATGATTGTTCATTTGTTCATTGCTTATTTACTCTGCAGTTATTGGATGATAATGCTTCATTGATATGGATTATATGGTTAAAAATGATTAAATTGCTATATTACTGATTCACCCCCCCCCCCTCTCAGTAATCCAACACAAAAGATTATCCCTTCCATAATAGGATCCATTGTATGGTGTTTCCCTACCTCAAGGGACTGATATAATAAAGTGTGGTTTTCTATATTGTTTCATATATCTTGAATGGTGATTGTATTCAAATATCTTTGGCACTATTGTGGTATTTTGTATTCAAATCTATTCAGGCACATAACAGTTTCCCTACCATAAGGGTTTTCATAATAATAAAGTGTGGTTTTCTTCTATATTATTCTTGGATCTATTATGGTGTTTCTATATTTATATCTTAGGTACTTAACAACAATAAAACCAAGTATTGGATCACCAATTAGTCCTTTTTTTCATCACTTTTTAGATTACAATAATCTTTGAGATAATCAAATCTCGGTGTCTCACAAATATAAAGTGTTGGAACATCCCATTTATTTAACCTTTGAATCCTCTATAGATTGTTAGTCGATAATAAAGGGTTGACTTGGGAGTCGCTAGAGAAGTTGATGGGTTGTTGGACTTCTTGGTTGGGCCAACAAAAGGTGGTCTCAACTTAATTGACTTATGCACAAGTTGATGCACAAAAGTAGGAGATCTGGGCATGCCTAAGGTGATCAAAGTTGACTATGTTTCCCTTATTCTAAGGGAATATGTTATACTTTAGGTTATATATAGATGACTTTATGGATAAGTCTATCATGCAAGTAAATTTTGTGTTATCGATTATATTTTAAGCTTGATTAGGCTATGCTCACTTGTGCTTCAATCTATAATGGTGTCTTTAAGCACCACCTCTTCCTGGAATTCATTGTTCTTCAATTCTCCAATTCCTTGGTTCTCCAACATGGGATCACAACAACTGGTTTGAGACCCAAATTTTTGTCTACGGATAATTTTTTGGAGGTTAACACTTGTACACACTCTTGTCAAGTCATATCTTGTTGGTAGATTGACTTGAATTTTTGACTTGCATATTGAATTAGGGTTTTGTAGAGTGATTATGAGTTTTAAGGAATGGCCTTTAGCCTTGAATGGCCACAGCTATGGAATGTGGACCTAAGACACGAAAATGATATTAAAAAAGTAAAGAACATTAGAAGTTTACAAAGATTCATGTGGTTCTAGACCCTAAGGATGATCAATAGAATTTCATCATCAACAAGAAGAAGGACGAGGTTGTAGGAGTTATAACAACCTACATCTCTAGGGAGATTCACTTTCATACAAGTGATATTGATTGTCTGAATAAAGTATGGAATAATTTAAAGACTAGTTGACAAGATCAACAGAAGTTAGCTTATGCAGATTGAGTAAGAGTCTATCTATCTTAATCATCTCGCCTTTGATAGGATTAAAGACTATTTGTCTTAGGGAAAGGAGGTCAAAAATCGAAATTGGGTGAATGTAGAAAAAATGTTTTGAAGAAAAATAGTAAGCTTATAGGAATAATTTTGATGAATCGATACATACCCTACAATTTTTTATGTTTGACATTCCATGCTAGGTGGGATTCTCGACAAGATGATAATAAGGACTATACCTTTGATTATTTGTGTGGTTTTTTAATTGGCGCACAAGAGAAGCTGCTTAATGAAGGTAAACTTGAGCTTAGGAAACAACCCCATCTCCTAAAGGGAAAAGGTCAACAAAACGGAAAAGAAATAGGTTGAGAATACACTCAAGGGAAATAACATGGAGATTACCATGATAAAGATTGTGTTGACTAGACTCACCAGAAGAAGCATGGCGATCATCCATCAACTAAGAAAAGTAAGAAGAAAGAGACATATCAATATTGTGGAAAAACAATACATGTCAAGTAGACTTTCTAGAAGAATAACAAAGATATTGAGGATAAGGTCAAGAATCTTGAAGGAGAGGTGTCGATTAGTCAATCGACCAACCCACAAAATCAACTTTCAAAAGGTTAGGGAGATAAATTTACCTTCTTTGTTAGTGCTTCTCGAGCTTTGTATGCTCACACTTTTAAAAGATAGTGGATAGTCGACTCTGGTTGTACCAATCATATGGATAAGGATTCTTCTCTCTTTTCTTCATTGAGTAAAGCTACATAAGAAGAAATGTTTGTTGTAGATGATTGTGTACTTGTTATTTTCAGTTGTGGTAGGATTTAATGTCTAAATGGTGTGATCATTGATGTGTATCATGTACCAATTTTGAGTGCCAATTTGTTGTTTGTACCCCAACTAACCAGACAAGAAAGAAGGTTGAATTTTAAATTGATAGGTTGGATGGGAAGGATATTAACAATGATTTTTGTTGTTGTTGAGGGAATTATTAATCTTAACGATAGGCTATACAATTTCTATGATTTTGTTGAGTAGGATCCAGGACCGAATGTGCTCATTGCCAAGACCAATGATCAAAGCATAATTTGGCATGAGTGATCGAATATTTGAAACTCTTTAAGTATGAAATTGATGACAGAGTTTAATATGGTTAATGGACTATCTCATATAGTAGCTCCTAATTGTGTATTGAAAGGGTCTGCACTTGGCAAGAATCATTAAGATGCATTTGAGATAGGAAAGGCATGGAGAAAAAAGATTCAATTGAAACTTGTCCATAATCAACTTTATACAATGAACCAACCATCAACCATCTTTAGTTAGTGCAAGGTATGTTTTGAACTTCAAAGAGAATTTATTCGACATACACTTTGGGAATTTTCTTGAAAAATAAAGATCAAGTTTATGACACTAGGTGAAAAGAAATGCACTAAACATGTGAAATGTCTAATAATGGAAGATAAATTTATATGTAAGTGGTAAGTGTGCATTATATGTGACTTACCCAACAAAAAACACTCAATCAACTGCCTTATCATAAAAAGTGGTAAGTGTGCATTGACTTTTGCACCGTAGCAGCATTAAAATTTATAATTTATAGAGCCTTCCAAATACAATAGGATTTATGATGTTTTCGTTTTATTTTTAAAAATCAAAATCATTTTTATGCTTTACAAATGAGCCCAGACAGAGGCCAAAATTACACTCGACAAGTAATAATTTCTTTGTGAAAACCAACACAGCCGGTGACTGGGTAATTGCAGGCTTATTAAGTTACTCTATCATCTTCCGTGTAACAGTCAGGGAAGATAATTTTCCTTCCTTGTAACAGTCAAGGAGACCAAAACTTATAAAATAAAGGAATGACAAACAGACAAGCAAGGCAGGCAGGATCCCATGAGTATCGTCTGCAGTGTCTAATGCATGCGCTTTTCCGATCTGCTCTGCTGTGCTGTTGTTGTTTTGCATTTGGTAGCGTAATGGGGGAGAATATCAAGAAAACAACAGCTATTCCATGAGTCGAGAAGACCGATCACATCATAGAAAGAAAAATAATTAGTTTATGCATATATTCGGTTGGGTTTTTTTTCACGTAACATTTATAATGGTTTCTGAGCCTCTAGTACTGTGTACGTTCTGGCAATCTAAGCTGGCGAAGCTCAATGCGCAAGCAAACGGTAGAACAAGCGTTGTCTAAATGTTCTATCTTTTGGCGTTGGCGTTGTCTAAATGTTTTTTTTTTTTTTTTTTGGAATAAGTAAATTTGGATAAAATCGTTATTCAACCATTCATCACCTTATTTTGGGCAAAATCAAACCAAAAATGTTATCAAAAAACATCCAAAAGTAGAACTTTTAGACTATTGCTAACAAAAAGCCCTAGTCCAATCATTCATCTTCTTTTCCACGCCACGTTTTCCTATCCATTTTGCACAGAATCCAGCTCGAAATTTAGGAACATCATCCATAACTTTTGATTGAAAAAATAATTCTTGAAGGCTTTCTATGAGGTCAAAAAATTGCAATCATCACAGGCTTATAAACAACTCTCCAAGAAGATTCAACATAGTCTTTCAAAAGCCAGCTCAAGATGACTAAGTCCGAAGTCCAACTAGTAAAGTGTTGAAAAGGTTCTTTTAAAAATCATTCTAAGATGATGAAGGTTCAAGTCTTGTTAGAGATAATGCCTAATTAATGCTACATACTAGAGTTTAGGGATTGGATTTGGTTTGTTGGAGGATGTTGAGAGATTCTCTCAACCTCTCCCTCCAAGAGTGGAATAAGTTGGATCTCACAACACTTATTTAAGTGTGATGTATCTCAGGTTATTGTGTACAATACAAATTATTATTGTGTCTATCTCCGCTCTCATGAATTCCAATTAGTTTAACTAGAAAAGGTGTGAGAGATAGCTACAATAACCCTCACACAACAATCGCCCAAGGTGAAAGTACCCATGTGAAGACAAATACCCTCTAGGGAAGTTGAGGTAAATGGTATGCATCTGTCTCAGGTACCACAAACACTTCCCACTTACAATCACCTTTTTGAAACTTAGGAAAAACAACTATGGCTTCCACTTTGTGATTGGTAGTTAGGTGGAACACTCATCGATAAGGTGTCTAAGTATGGGTAGGAAATATAAGACTTTGTCCTATACTCAAAACTATGGAGAATAGGTGTCACCCAAGGACTTTCCAATTCTACCGAAGTCTCCTATCACGAATAGCCCACCAAACACGCAAGAGGGAATAATCTCTATACTTTCCTAGCTTGATTTTGTGCTTGACGTGCACTTTCTTGACAAGTTCCTTTAAGAATGAATTGATTTTTGACTCTTTAATAGTCATAGTTTTAGTTTTCACTGCCTTGGAGAATTGACTCTCCAAACCTACAACAAGGCTCTATACTTAGACCATTGTGGGTTTTCTATTAAACAAAAACAAATCTAGTTAATCTTAATAAGTAAGTGAAAAAAACGATGATGTTCTTAGATAAAAGGTGAAAAAAGAGAAAGTTTGTAAATGGAAATGTTGCTTTAAACTTGAAAAAGATACTTGAATCTGTAAAACTTATGAAAGACTTGCAAAATCCAAGCAAACCTTTTTAATCCCTAAAAACCATGCAACTTTTCAAGAAATACAGTTCAAACTAACACAAGCAATTCCTTTTATTTTCATGAGAGCATTCTAATGAAAGCAATCTAATATTTTCCTTTAAATGCAATCACTTCCAATGCATCAAACATAAGAGATTCCTTGTGAAGGGGTTGTGACCTCATTGATATATTGAGGGGTAAATAAGATGAATGAGACACTTTCCCTATCTAATGAATTAAATTCTTGAAATGAGAAGAAGGTAGGACAAGAAAGAAACTCATTGAAACAAATGACTTATTCTTATTCCTTCTAAGGAAGTACCTGCACGCACAACTACATCTTTCTTCAAATTATTTTACCCTTTTAGTAATTTAATTTGAAGAAAATAACATATAACTAACTTATAGAAATACGTATTCTAACTTAGCAAGAATTTTAAGAAATACAACACCAAGTTTGGGGAGGGAAAGAAGCGAGATCTTATTAATCCGATGAAAAAGTGAAATAATCAATGATATGCCTTAGCACGTGGAATCGATGCCTCCTTCATTTGAGATTGTATTTTTTCGACTTTAGCCACATACCATATCACCCCTAGTTTCTGACAACCAACAATTCCTATACAGTTGAGACAAGCCCAACAAGGTACTTTAGTCTCCTAGAAGAAAAGATTATATACTTGGAAGAGGGTTTTCAACAACACGTGGATGTAGGGATTTGCAACACTAAGGCACTTATTCTCTCTCAACACATGTCTTTATGTTCATCTCAAATAATTAATGATTAATACTTCATGGTTTTGTGGTAACCATTTCCCAACTCAAAGTCTTCCTTTTATAGAGTGTAAAATAAGTTTGAATAGTTGGGGAACAGTATCAGGGGCAAAGAGGTGTCTAAGGCTCATGGTCATGCATTATGCACACTTTTTCTATTTTTTGAGGCATTTTGTAGGTGACTACTAGTTGCTAAGGGACAATATGTGGTCGACTGCTAGTTGTTAGGTGCAACTCGTAGTTATGTGTCAAATAGCTCTCAAAAGCATTTGTTAAAATATACAATAGCATAATGATGGGCTGAAATCAACTCTTTGGCCATAGGGTGGTAAAATATGGTATAACAACAAGGGTGATTGTCCATAGACTATCTCAAAGGGGATCATTTTAGTAGCACATGATATGAAGTGTTGTACTACCATTCGAACATAGGTAACCATTGGACCCATTGGACTTAAATAAGTTTCCAATGTAAAACAATATAATTAAGCTTCCAATATGATTTCTTCCATGTGCCCATTGGTTTAGGGGTGATATGTAGTGTTGAGGTTGAATTGAGTACTTTGAAGCTGAAACAACTCTTTCCAGAAATTGCTATTGGTGGGATCACAATCAATTAAAATATATTTAGGCATGCCATGTAGTATAACAATATCATCCATGAAGACTTGTGCTACTATGGA
>JASDQU010102596.1:18637-47741 GCA_032191745.1 Picea mariana | reverse complement strand
CCATCATTGTAGGTATATTATATAATTGATTCCCTTAGGCTATTAGAATTATAAGCATTTTGTTTTGGATATATGCCAGGGTTGTTAGAAAAATATATGTAGAATGATGTAATGAATTGTTTAGACTATTGAAATTATACATACATATTTTTATGTGCAAGTTTGTTTATTTGCACGGGATGGTTGGGAAGCATATGCACATAGAGTGCCATTATGACTGGCATGCATGTTGCCTTTCATTTGAATGTTTTGTTACTTATATTGAATGAAAGAACGCCTAAATGTGGCTCACTATTGGGTATTTATTTGAAGGATGTACATTGGCTTTCATTTGTTTTTCAACTTATGCATGGTATATTGATTAACATGTGTTATATCTTTATTGTCAAACACTATAAATCATGAAAATTATAGTGTGACATAAACATATTATACATATTTTTAATTTTTTTTCATGTGTTTTAGAGAGCTAAGTAATGCATGAACATTAATTTATTATTGGTTTTGTATGGAATAGGAAAGCAATATGCATCCAATATAGTAATGCCTTCACTTGTCCCAATCTAATGGATTACATAGTTCTAAGAATTATGGTCATGGATGCATGTTGAAGCTAACGACTAATTGTTTGGTGATGGTGTAATATACTTGTTTGGTGATGGTGTAATATACTAGTGTTTTGTATGCTTTCCAATAGAGCTTCACAAACTTTCTTATCTATTTAAGATTAATTTTTCTTTTCAAAATTCACATGTATGATCATATATACTATTTTATAATTTTATTGTAGCTTGCATGAGGATGAGTATGCWTTGTTTATAAGAATATGTTGTTTTCTTGAGTTGCATTTGCATTGATAATAAGCTCAAAATTATCAAGATGGAAAGAATCATATCAGTTTTTCATTATTAGCTAGGAAATGAAAATATGTATATGTTTAGATCGTGGATGTTGAGTCGGCTTAGATCCATACACATAAAGGAAGTGCGGTATATCTCAATAGAGTTGCTTCAGTTCACTATGCTTTATTTAATAAAATGTCTTCTTATCATATTTTTAATATGGTTGTAATATGGTTGCGGACATGATGGGACTTTCCATGATTGGAAATGGATTATAATAGATATATATTTATTTTATAAGGTCTATTATTACTTCAGTGATATAATTGTTGGTTAATGCATACACTATTATTTTTTTTAAATGGGAATGGATGTGGATATTTACTTCTTGTTTATATTTTATGTTTATTCAATTAAATTTATAAATTGGTTGATGAAAGAACACATTATTTAATGAAAATTTTGAGATTTTTTGTTTTATTGAGGCTAAAAAGTGTGTATACTAGTTAAATGGTTGGGTTCGAAGTTTTTTTTAGGTACTTAGACTCGTATTTGAGTAAGTAGCATTCCACTTGCTTGCCATCCAATACTTAGTATTTTCTTTGAGAAAAGGAGTATATATACTTGAATTCTACACCTAAAAATCAATTTAATATGGTTTTGATTTCTCTAGTAGCCTAACAAAAGCCTACGATAGTAGGGTGGGTTATAACATAGGTCAAACATTAGGGTGGAAACAAGTATATTGTATTTTGAAGACATATTTGTTAATTTTCTTTCATGGATTATGCATCTCTCTTAAATCTTTAAGACCAACTCAACCATGAATCCAAATTCTTCTAGATAACTCGAATCTCATTTTCTTAAAAAAGTATTTATTATATGAGGGTTCTCTTGTTTTGATTATTTGTTGTTGGTTATTATGTGAGGGTTCTCATACCGGTGGAGATCGCTACTCCAAACAAGAATGATTCTAATTGAGACTTGTCATTGGCAATCCTCTCTTATTGTTGTTGGCGGAATATTTCCAACCATCAATGATATTTTAATGAATATGTCACTAACCTAAAGTGCATATAAAAATTAATAAAAAAACATTAAAAAAAACCGTGTACTCATAAAACAAATAAACTCCACTAAAAATATTAACAAATCAATTTCTCATGAATTAATTGGTTTTAAAACTTAAAACAATTAAGTTCCATTCTCATCTTCCTCTTTTGACTATTATTACGATTACGAAATAGTTTTGAAAGCAAATATTTTAACATTTCTTTTAAACATCAACACTATTTAAACACTTCTTTTAAACATCAACACTATCATCTTCTGGAAAAAAATAAATTTATCCTATTTATATATATATACATACATATTTGTTAATATTAATATTTTAAAGAAGCAATTAGGAAAAAACCCTTCTCAATATGAAAACCTTTATTTGTGAGTCATTTCATAGAAACATGTCCCAATGGTTGCCCCACACTAGATGAAGATAAATCCAACAACTTATTTTTAAGTCATTTCTTAGAAACATGTCCCCTATGGTTGCACCAAAGTGGATCAAGATAAAGCCAACAACTTTAAACACGCATGCACCGAAATGATTTTGACTCTGACTCGTCCATTTTGTGGATTTTTAAACGTTGATCTTCACAAGACTAAAATAAAAGCAAATCGAAGCCCAAGTGCATTTTGAAAACCAACCATTTTTTTTCATGGAATATACTTTTTTATTATTCATAACTCCCACTCGTGAGAATGGTATTACCATGGCAAACATATACTGACAAAGTATACATCCCTCATCAAGATAATGAAGCACTTAACATGCTTGAATTGACATTAGTTACTTATATGCTACAACCATAGTCAAAATTCCACAAGCTTTTGTAAAGATTTAACTCCCTTTTTCATATAAAAAGACATGGACAACCCACATTATCCCCTTATGTCATTCACATGTCACATACTGAGCATCCATATCCATATCAGTGGGACTGAATTTAAAGTAATATTGTGGGTGCCAATCACTTCAATTATGTAAGAGTGCCCATCCATCTATTTCAAGGGAGTGACCTTGTATGACATAGACAAAGACAGGGATAACCCATATGTTCCCCTTATATCAGTGACATGTCACATACTTAACATCCATAACACTAAGATTGGATGAACTTAAAGCAATATTGTCGGTGCCAAACACTTCAATTATGTTTTGAGTACCCGTCCATCCTTTTCATGCAGTGACTCAAAACATTTTTTTATGAACAATTCATCATTATACTTTTTCAAATTTTACCATAATTTGATTGAGACTCACCATAGAGTTTTTTTTACACTTATTAAATTCCACTCAATTTCTAACCCTCTTCCACGGTGAATATATAACTTTACAAAATTAATTCATTCATATCACCCCTCATCAAATACTACCTAAGATACCAATAGAAGCACTAGTGTCTATACATTATTATTATTTGTATGGCATGGCCAAATATTAACTACTTCAAGCATCTTGTCAATGGATATAGGAGCAAATATTATAAGCAAAATGTAAATTATGACTTACATGGAATTTATTACTAAATAGAAAGTGAGGAGACAATATTATATGTATGGCATTTGTTAATATATCTTAACTACTCAAAACAATTCATTAATGAAAAAAACAAATAACATCTTGTTTAGCAATCGGCTTCATTCTTACAAGTTAACCTGTGTGGGAGAATAACCCTCTAATACATAAATGTAATTTAGCTAATATTTCAATATTTGTTTTAGAGTGTATATGGCTCATGTTTATGTGAATTACTTTAAAAAATGAACCATTAGCATTAGAAATTGTTTATGCACCATAACCATAGCATGCATATCCATACCCAAAGCTAGTAGTATACCTTGTAGCTTATCCAACAATATAAGAAGAGCTAGTTATAGAGTGAGTCTTAGTTGGAGTTCTAGGCCCATCCCATCAATAGGAGAATATGCAAATCCAAAGTTATATACATTAGCAGTGCTAGTAGCATAACCAAATGCAATAGTTGACTTTGTGGATTCCAATGATCTAGTTGTTGGAGCACATGTTGAAGAAGAAACACCAAGAGAAAAGGTAGCTATAATAGATCCTACAGAACTAATATCAATATCTTAGTTGTAGATTTAAGAGTAATTATAAGGTGGTTTGTTAGTGTAGATATTGGATTATTTCAATAGGATTCTACAATTGTGTTTGTCGATAATTTTTTTTATCTATGAATGAAGATATGATGAAGCGTTTGTGTATATACGTTCCTTTATAATGTTGCAATATCATTTTATTTAACATAGTTTAATAGTTGGACTCGACTGAGCTCCCTCATAGGATAGTCCAGGAAGATGATAGTTTGAGACATAATACTATGTAGGATAACATAGAGGACAAAATAGAGAGAGTAGCATAAGTGTGTATAGATTGTTGTTAATAGTGTTTGGAGAAATAAATAAGTTTGTGTGTGCTACAATTTCAAAGTTGTACATCCTAGTGCATTAATAGAGAAACCAACATTTTTTTGTCGATGTGCCAATTGCAATCATTGTCTATGTGTTGTATTGTGGGTTAGTAGAGAAGTATTAAAATGAAAATAAGGGAAGCCATGTGTTGTTTGTCTTTGAGAAATATGTTGCTTAGATGTTTTAGAGAAACTCAATCTTTTCTTGAGGGACTCATAAAATGAACCTGCAAATGGATTTGCTAGTGGGTGAAAATTTCTTGAAGCATTCTTGAGGACAAGGGGAGTTTGGAAGAGAATTCATCCAAATATAAAAGAAACAACTTGTAAATCTATTGATGTTGGTGTTAGTTATTTGTTGTTGTTCAAACACATAAAACAATCGATGCACTCTAAATTGTTGATTAATTGGCTATTGGGTGATATTGTAGCACTGTGAGTGTAAGAATTTGTGTTTCCATAATATAGAAAGTAGTTATATTAGTTTCATTTTTATACTCTTCTTAATAGCAGAGATTTTTTTGAATTACTGAAAGTGCGTTAGAATTATACCTTGCTTGTAAAATAAATAATGAATATGATTACCTCGCTCAAGAAGAGGCACTTTTCATATTTTAAGAGGTCCACACTTTGAAGACAAGGAAGGATGCATTAGATGATATATGGATGTTCAACAACTCAAGATTCTTGTGGATTATAGAAACTATACCTCTTGGGGTTATGAAACATGCATGTGGGGATTGTTGTCCAATAGTTCAGTGGAGATTCAACATATGGAAGATCAATATCATACCATCATAAAGTTTAGGAGACATTTCATGTGCAAATGATGTCCAATGATAATTAGAATTTGGATTCCATTTGGGAGATTATACCTTACAGAGGAATAGGGATTAGTGTGAAGGAGTTTTACTATTTTAAGAACTAGTTTGATGAGGAATTTTCTTAAGAATGTAATTTCTATTGTTTTTATGTTATCAATAATTTTAGTATTGTACTGTTAAGAGGGGTCTTGGGGAATAACCCTCCAATACACAAATGTAATAGCTAATATTTAGGGATTTGTTTTAGAGCGTAGATAACTCATGTCTCTATGTTGCCAAGAATATCTTAATTTTAGGTTTAAGATCGATTATAAGGTAAATAATTTATGTAGAGATTTGTGTACTCTAGTAAAACTCTAGTATTATGTTTATGTATAGAAATAATTATATTTATACGATAAAGTGTTAGTACATATATTTTTCCTTTATTGTGTTGCAATCTCCATTTAGTTATCAACATGTTATTAGATACCTAATCCTAGGGATTATGATGTCTTGTAAATATAGTAACTATTGTAAATGAGAAATGTGAAGAGCCATAGGTGAATAGGAACAGTCATTGGACCTATGGGAAGATGAAACCAAAGGTCATATCAATGTATTTATATATGGATCAGATTAATAAAAAATATACATGCGTGGAGTTATTCAAGGTATGGCTTGTCATTCATATCAGAACCTTGGTGTCTCTTTTATATAGCTCCATGATCTCTAGGGATTCTTCATCCTCCTATTCCAACCAATCGTCAATGGGAGTCAAGTTGTGTTTGCGATGGGTTTTCAATCCAAATCCTGACACACTCGATGGGATAATAATTAATGGTTCTACAATATTAGTGCATCAATTATTTACCTACACCTCCACCTCTGCAATCTGGGCACATCAATTTTTTTCTTACTCCTTTACCTCTGCAATATAAGCACATCTATTATTTATTTGGACATAAACATCTTATATGTTGATCAATGGATTACCACTCAATTAGAACTCTAAACCTAATCGTTGGAAAGAAGACCATTTGTAACGTACCCAACCACCCAGGTTAGGCCACGTCACATAAACTCTTTGTCTTACGACTCTTATACCCTAAAGTAACATTCCCCATCTCGACCAAGGGACATTACGGTGCATAATACACATGAAAACAAAATTATGCTAACTAAAGTAATTTTTTTACTTTAGCCTATTTACTGTATCTTACAACTACAAATTTAAAATAGATTTAGCTACTTTATATATCCATAAAAAAGATGCATCTAAAGCATGCTAATAATCAACATGAAATGCAACTAAACCACTTGTTACAACAACATATAATCCATTCTCATTTACGCAAATCTCACACACAACAATAACACATGTAAATAACTCAACAACAACATAAAAAACTTATTTTTAAACAAGAATCGTGCAACCAGTTGCTTGGGACGGACATTCCACCCAACCATAGACTGACTGTTCCAAATATCAATAACTGGTCACCCCCGAGTTGAGGCTAGTAATCCAAAAACGAGGGTGGCCTCTCAAATTCCTCTCACAACTCACAAAACTTATAACCCAACTGATATTCTCCTACAACTATCTCAATTTTTCTACCATCTCTCTTCCTCTTGACCTGCCCAAGGAATGCACCATTCATTTATCAGGGATAAACCAAGGGATATACCATCCATTTATCATGGATAACCCAAGGGATGTACCATCCGTTTATCCGGGATAACCCAAGGAATGTTCCATTCATTTATCAGGGTCTCTCTAGCGCAGGTACCTAGGAATCTCTTACTTGATAACTCAAGGGAACTTTTTGTTAGGAAAACTATCAACCAACCAACAAAAAACACTTGTTGTTACATTGAAACTCACTCGGGAGTTCACTCTTCAGGCCTGAAAACCCGACTCTTCAGTTTTCCAACTCCAATTCACTCTAGTTACGCTCGATAATTTTTCCTCCATGACTGCACCAACTCGAAGCTCTCTTTCTTTCTCTTTTCCCCTCTTCCCATGCACAAAACTTGATGTTTGTAAAAACTTCTACCCATTGTCCTTTCAAACCATATGAATTTCTTCTCTTGTGGCTTTCCTTTCTTGACTCGCATTGTTATAACAAGATTTGTCTCACCCTATGAAATCTTACACAAAAGGCTCATTTCCATTTCCCTATGCAAACTTGAAGTCCCGTTTTGCAAATCCCAAAGCTAAAAACATGATTTTTCCACATATACACACCCTTCCAATATTACAACATGCGTATACGCAGGTTGCATCACTACAACTCGCGTACATCAGGAAATTGTGCCCAAAATTAAAAAATGGTGTCGGGTTTCCATGTCATGTCACAAGATTGATGATCCTTGGACTTCCATATACTGGAAACGTTCTGAGTCGGCCCTTCAGTTCCACTTGAAGGCTATAAATGGGCCAAATCCGAGATATGGAAAGTAGGAGAAATAATTCAACTTTGAGAGAAAAGTTACAATGGAGAAATTATTCACTTCACATTGAGTCTGCATCCCTTTGTCCTTTAAGTCTGAACACATTATTCAGCCCCCAAGCTCTTCTCTTATTGATTGAGAACTCTTTGGTGTCTCTTATATGAACTTGCCTTTAGTGGAGGATTCAAGTGGTGGAGGCCCAGTAGGAAGGAACTTAGTTTGTCGGCTCCAAACCATGCCGACACGGAGGTTTCTAACTTATTCACTTCTGTTGATTACACCGTAATAGAAATACTCTTTTCTCGTCCTATTAATATCTCACAAACATTTGAATTATTATTCCATGGGTGTATTTGTTATGAATGTTGATGGATTATGTTATTGAATGTGCTAACATTATATATTATCACCATATGCTTGCGTTGCTTGGTTGTTGAGGACTAGTTGCAGGTATATTGCTTTGGGTCAAGTGCTCAATAGTGGACTTCATCGAACATCTGGACGAGGTAGGCCTCTTATATTGTCTTGTTAGCATATTTTTTTATATAGAATACTTGATATTAGAGTTGATTTCTACAGTCATTTCCGTCTGTTGTGGTTTACCCCTAGCCATAGAGAGATTTTCCTCGTAAAAGAATTGGCGACCATATTGGGGATAAAATCTTCTTTTTTGAGGTTTGGAGTGTTTTTATCCATAGATTTCTCTCGTTCATATTGAGTTTCTTGTCGTTTGATTTCTTGACAGTCTCGATCACTCTGAGTCTGAGTTTTTCAGCCTTCTCCTTAGCCTAGTTGTGTTTTGACACATATACACGGGTTTTTTCTTGACAGACGCATACATACGGGTGTTTTACTTTTGCAAGTTGTCTACATACACGCTTTTCCCTTGAACAATCACGTACATCAACCTTTGTTTCTTGATTGCTAGGTTTGGTGGTTGTTGGGTAGGCTTTGATGATTTTTGAGTCTTCTTGGGTCTCTGTAGTGACTGTTAAGTGTCTGTGGAGTGACAAGAAACATGTCTTTGGTTGAATTTTTGGGCGGTGCCTTTCTCATCATATTTTCATTTTGATTGTCCTTGCACCTTGGGCTGGGTGTTTTTCTCCTTGAAATCCTACTTGGGTTGTCTTTGTCTAAACACAGTAGAGTCTTTATATCAAGTTGTTGTTCAGTCCTTGCATTTTCATTCTCTTATATTGAAAATACAAAAATATTAGGCATTTTACATTGATTGGAATTTTGATCTCTTGAGTCTTTGTCATTTATCTTAGTGAATGTAAAGAAAGATTGCATTTTATTTAGAATTGCATAATTGAATTGAAAATTGCATTTTTGAGAAGCATATCATTCATTGGAAATTGGAGTGAGGAATTTTCATTGTATTAATATTCATTTATTTTACTTGTCAAGTCATAACATCACTAGTTTCACGACCGTGCCTTTTGAGTAAGCAAGGCCATTAAAATTAACGCTATAATTTAAAATTGATTAGTAACAATTTTATTTTCTAGGGTGCACAAACTATCTTAGGATTTAGAGCCTTGGAATGGGATTTTGTGAGTAAACTTCTCCAAGGCTATTAAATCAACATATGTGTCTGACTAAGGGAGTGGGGAAATCCATTGTATAATCGGTAATATCAGAAGGCTCTGCTTACATCGAAGTTAAACACGAGGTCACGTGAGGTCGGTTGAAGGGATATCCCCCAGATGCCTTTTTAGCGTCAAAGATATTTCTGGGGATCTATTCATATCTAGGGATATTTCTAGTGCCCTTACCTCTGTGAGAGGTGGTGCTTTCAAGGTTTTAGGATTTTCTACCCTGCCCATACGGTGGACCTGACTTAGGACTATTCGCATGTGCATCGTTTATACCATGGTTGACTAGTTGCTTGACTTAGGTGCCACATAGGTTACTTGCATGGGTTATTCTCCAGGTACCCTGGGTTAGATAAGGGTCGAACAACACACAACCTTTATGGAGGATTACCTCTCCGGGGGGATCTGACTGACTAGTTGTTAAGCTCACGAGGGCCCTTACAACTGATTCTGTTTCCTCCAATTTTTAGCAGTGGAGTCTCAGGCCCCTCTTGGACGAGGCATACCTACTTTAGAGAGGGAGGTCCCTTTCCGCCACTTTATCCTATTTGTGTGCATATTGGTCATTTGATTATTTTTGGTGTGCTCTTTGATTACTAGTTGGCCTTAGGATTTGTTTTTTATATCTTGAATATTAAGTTTTCATGGAGGCAGACCAGCTTCCTCACAGGTCTCATCGCTTGTTACATTTTTCACCGCATTTTGAGTTGTTTCCTCTAAAAGGCATAGAGTTATTAAACGTGGTACACACACCTCCACTTATCAGACTTTTGATTCTATAAGGATGAGTATTGAACCGATTCATCAAGATACTGGGAGCCCTTCGAATCCCATGCCTACTATAGTTAATGGTACCCCTTCAACTCCTTCAACCACAATGGTTGTAGTCTCGGGGTAACCTATCATCAGCATTGTACATCCTATAGTGAACACTCAACTGATTTCCATGAAACCTTTTGGGTTTCTTGGTCATTCATAGGGCTATAATGTTCAGTCCATCCCTATGGCCTCTTGTCCCTTTTCCTATGATATTCTGAATTTTACTTCACAGTTTTCAAACTCCATCCCAGATGTTGGCCCTAATGCTAGCATTGGACTTGGGGGCACAACTCTTCCTTATACTCCTTTCTCGTTTAGTAGCACTTAGGTCTCTCAAATGACTCTTACCGTGGCAGTCATTCCTTCTTTTAACCCTGAGTCTAATCCTGTTACTTCTGGATCGAGTAACCAACCTGGCGAACAAGATATTGCTTATGGTGCGTCTTTTACACCCACCTCCCATGTGTTAATTCCAACCAACACATTTGGCATGAAAAATCCACCTTTATCCTCCAGATTCACACTCGTAGGAGGTCATTTTCACACCTTGGGAAACCCCCAACTTGGTTCCACTCCGGCTGGGGGCATTTTTTATAACCCTCATCAGAACATTCCTACTGGAATGATTCCCAACCAACCCCTTATGAATCAGCCTAGAGGGGGGTCTTACAATCCTGGACAGGGCCATGGTGCTTACCAGAAACCTAGATGGGCTACAATTCCCCAACCAAAATATTTCCAGGGAGCTTGGGGCCAAATGCCACAACCCCGTCTCCCTTTTTTGGCCACACTTAATCTGTAAAACCTGTCTAAGTTGATGAAAGACCCTTGTGTGTCATGATCCTACATGGCCCCCCATTCCCACCAAGATTCCTTCAGATATTCCAAAATTTGAAGGCAAGAATGGAGAGGATCTTGGTGATCACGTCACCACCTTTCACCTATGGTTCTCTTTGAATTCCCTTAACAATGATTCCATTCGGTTAATATTGTTTCAACGCACCCTCACGGGGGTTGACACAAAATGGTTTATCTAGCTACTTAGGGGGGCATATGGGACCTTTATTCAGATGGTTTTAGTCTTCCTTAACCACTTCCAATTGTTGGTTCATGACGATGTTGGCCTAGAAATTTTGTCGACCTTACACCAGTACAAAGCCACTCATATCTCGGATCATATCCAGGAAGGGCATAGATGGAATAGGTTGATCAAGACCTGCATACCCCCAGATTTCCTGCTAGAGTGGTTCCTTAAATATCTACATCCTCCTATTTCGAAGGATGTTGCTACATTTGGGCTTACATCTAAGGAAGAAGCAATTTTAAAATCCCAACAGTTAGATCTTATATATTCTTAGTCTGGGATGTTATACGATATTCTTCCTGGCGCACCAAGGTCAAACTATGAACTTAGATAAAATCTTGGGCCTCATGTCGATGGCATTGTAGGCTCCACTAATGTGAAATGTGTAGACTCGGTGACAAGACATTTGAAAGAGTGGTCTCTAAATCATTCTGCAAGAGGGCCAGCTTCGTCTGTGTCTTCCAATCCCACTCATTTGGTGGATGTACATTTTGTGCAATCGTCGATCGACCCAAATGGTAACCCACAACCAGGCGGGAATAAGAAGAAAGGATGTAATAATAATCGTAAGGGTGGGAAGAATAATAAACCAAAGGAAAATGGTAATAATGAGAAGATGAATAATAATTATGGTGAGGGAAAGAGAGAAATGCATAAGGTGAAGTTTCCCTGTAAGCTTTGTACAATTGCTCACCTTACTCATTTATGCCCCAAAGTTGCGGAAGCTATGAGGTTCTTATCTCTACCACCTGTTTTGCTGACGAATCCTTTTCCACACAACCAAAACATGGCCTCGAGATCCTCAAATGCCGGAAATGTGGTGAGTGGGAGTCAAAACCCACCATCACAAGACGATGACCATTTATGCATCAATATGGTCAAATTTGAGTTTAATGTAGCCACTCGATCTCGCGATTAAAGTTCTCCACAAATTATACATGTTCTAGAGTCTCCTCCTCCTTCGGAGACACCCTTGCAGATCGAAAAACCAGACCCACGACCTCGTATTTCGAAAGGAGTACTCAAGCACTCTACCTACAATCCTAATGCTAGTCTACAGGGATGATTTTAGGGGCTAAATTTCTCTCATGGGCTAATTTTCCATGGTTTTCCCCAAAAATAGATTCGCTATTCTAAAAATGATTTGGGAAAATTCTATAGGATAAAATTATTTTACCTTAAAAATCGCCAAAAATTTATACAATCTATATAAAATCCTTATAAATTTGAATATTTTCACACAAAATTCGCCAAACATTTATAGTTGGCATATGAAGGATTATTAAGATTCGCCAAGATTTCTAAATTTTAAAATAAATTTCCATCCTTAAAATCATCCCTGATGCTAGAGCCGCCCATAAATACTCTATTGTTGAGGACCTGGGTCAAACCCCTTGTGCGATGTCATCTTTGGAGGTACTCTAGACGTGTCCTTCATAGAGGAATTTCTTGATATCTATGTTAGGAGATCTAGATCCCAGTGGCTCTAAAGTTATAAAGTTCTACGTCACATATGTGAAGCCTCGCTTGCCTTACCATGTGGCAACAAATCCATGTGCGTTATTCAAAGTATACCATCAAGCGTATTGTTGTTGATGAAGGCGTTGCAACATGTGTGATGTCCCTGGTCTATTGGAAATCCCTTGGCTCTTCGACTCTCTCTTAGTCTCCAACCATTTTGACTACTTTTGATAGTCATTCCTTCCACCCTCACGATATTCTTCCTGCCTTTCCGGTCCAGTTAGGCATAAATATGGTCTAGGTGGATGTCGAGGTGGATGTCGAGGTGGTTGATGCACCCCTCGATTATAACTTGTTACTAGGATGAAATTCGACTTACGCTATGATTTCCATCATATCGTCCATATTTCATACTCTTTGTTTTCCTCATGATGGGAAGATCATGACAATCATTCAGTTGTCCTTTGCATATGCTATCCCCAGTGCATCTGTTGGACTGTCAATCCTCGTGGTCGAAAATTCTCAACCAACAATTGAGAATGTTGGTGTCGGAATGTATTCATCCCTTATGGGTACCTTCGACTTCATGGCACCAGTTCACCATATATACGCCATGTCCAGTAGGATCGTTTCATCTGAGAGGTTTGTTCCTTTTTGCACTTCCTATTTTAACGATCCTTGGACCTTACCTTCCTCGACTGCATCTTGTGAAGGTCAGTCGCATGTTGGAATGGTCATTCCACTATGGGTAGTAGAGATATCATATCAAGTTTTTCTTGACTCTTCCGATGATCCTAATCTTATTACCTCGCAGACAGACGAGGAGGATCCTATTCTTAAGCCCGTGTGTGCCACTTTGTCGTCTTTCTCACATGACTGCCTCAATGAGAATTTTCCCTTGGATGAAGCTATCATCGAGGCCATGAATGGTTCTGACAAACCTTGGGATGATATGCATCATCGCTCTTATTTCCTCCCAGAGCTTTCTAGAATCGAACAAGATGACCTTAGATCTACTCTGAGAGAGATATTTGGTCACGTTGTAGTTCTTATTGATACGCACGACATTTATGATGAAGGAAATATGGTGAGTATCTCCCCTACCATCGCAATTGATATCTCTCATACCCCTGGAAAGATTGAAAATGTACAGATCGATGCAGATTGTTCGCCAGAAGAAATCATGATCTACAACGAACTCTTCAAGGAATTCCTAGATTTATTCACTTGGTCATATGAATAGATGCCAGGAATCGACCCTTGAATTATCGAACATGAGATTAAAACTTACCCAGATTTTAAACCTATTCGATAGCGTCTTAGAGTTGTCAATCCCCGAAAGGTCCCTGCTATTAAGGCAGAGGTAGAGAAACTACTTAATGCTAGCTTCATCTACCAGGTTCCCTTGACTGAATGGGTATCCAATCATGTTCTTATGAATAAGAAATAAAAAAATCATCGTCGTATGCATGGATTTTCATGACTTGAACAAGGCATGTCCTGAGGACAACTTCCTGACACCTTTCATCGATCAGATCCTCGACGAGTGTGCGGGAAGCGGATTTTTTTTTTCCATGGACAGATTTTCAGGGTCTAACCAAATTCAAATTAAACTTGAGGATCAACATAAGACGACATTTATTTGTCCTTGGGGTACTTTCACATACCGGAATATGCCTTTCGTCCTTAAAAACACCAGAGCAACTTTCCAATGTGCTATGACCTTCGCATTCCATGATCTTAAGCATATAGTCCAAGTGTATCTTGAAAATCTTGCTGCTTACTCTTGTAAGAGAGTGGATCACCCTAAGCACCTTTGGCTAGTTTTTTAAATATGTTGGCATTACCACATCCGATTGAACTCTCATAAATGCATATTTTGTGTTAGGTTTGGATGTCTTTTAAGATTTTTAGTCTCTATGTCTAGGATTATGGTATATGCATTAAAGGTTGAGGAAATAATTCACTTGCCTCCCCCGTCCACTATTCGACAACTTCAAGGTTTATAGGGGAAATCTCACTTTTTACATTCGTTTATAGTGAACTATTCCAATATTACTAAGGGTTTCATGCATCTCTTGAAGAAGGACACCCATTTTATCTGGGATGAGCGATCATAGGAATCCTTTGATGCTTCGAAGAAAGCCTTGGTATCGAAGCCTCTGCTGAAGTCTCCTGACTACAATAGAGATTACTTGATTTATTTCTCCACGTTTGAAGAGACGATTGGTATGGTTTTGGTTCAAGAGGATGATGAGATACATGAGCACGTCATCTACTATATTAGTCAAAAATTAGTCGGTCCTGAGATCAAATATTCTCACATTGAAAATATAGCTTTGGTTGTCGTTCACGCAGTCCAACGATTACACCATTATATATTTCTTTGCAAAACTGTTGTGGTTGTCGATGTAAATCCATTTCAATACATCCTTACTAGGCGTATCATAGTGGGAAAGTACAATAAATGGATTGTCATTTTACAAGAATTCGATCTCAATTTCACTTCTGTGAAATCCAAGAAATCGTTAGGTTAATATATGACTTCCCATGATTGGACGAGGATGTTATTCATGTTGATTCTTGTGCGGATGAATAGATTTTCCTTGTCTCTTTGTCTGACCCCTGGTATGGAAACATTGTTCTCTATCTTCAAACTTTGAAGTTCCCTCAACATCTCTCGCGAGATGACTGACGACGCATAAGATACCAAGCTAAGAATTACCTTATCATTGGTGACACTCGATATCGTCGAGGAATAGACAATATCTTGCATCGTTGTTTAACTCACTAAGAATCCAAGTAATTTCTAAATGATTTCCACAATGGGGCTTATGGTGGTCATCTATTCGAGCTTGCGACATCCTACAGAATTTTGCGAGCCAGTTATTTTTGGTCGTCTATCTTTAAATATTACGTTGAAGTGGTTAAGAAGTAGCACCCATGCGAAATGTTCACTTGGAAAATGCGTTCGCATCCAGCCCCTATCCATCCAGTCATTATTGTTGGTCCCTTCACCAAGTGGGGGGTGGACTTTGTGGATTGCAACCCAACTTCGCCTGGGGGTCATCAACACATTATTGTGGTCATAGAATACTTTACTAAGTGGGTCAAGGCCATGCCTACAGTTAAATCCGATGGGAATACTGTCTCCTTCTTCATATTCAATCAAATTATTGCCAGGTTTGGAATCCTGAGTGAGATTGTCACTGATCATGGTAGTCACTTTCAGAATGAAATGATGGAAGAGATAGAATCCGAATTGGGTCTTAGGCATAGTCATTCTTCCCCTTACGATCCCCAAGAAAATGGATAGGTAGAGGCCATAAAAAAGTATCTCAAGACCATTTTGCATAAAACTGTCAACCATAGAAAATCTAACTGGCATATGATGTTGTATCCCACACTTTGGGCATACCGAACCTCGGTCAACACTGCCACCAGATTTTCTCCTTTCCAGTTAGTACACGATGTGGAGTTGATCTTACCTATTGAATGCAAAATTCATTCTCTTATATTTGCAGTTGTGCTCCTACCTGACACTTTCGATCTTGAATGACACCTCGTGCACCTAGAGAGCCTTCACAAGCAATGTCGAGATGCCTCTATGACTATCGAAAAAAATAAAAGATGTGTTGACGTCCAATACGACAAGTCTGTCTATCCTCGGTTGTACGCTGAGGGAGACTTGGTCCTTTTATATGATCAAGCCAAAGAACCATTAGGGGAAAGAAAGTTCAAACCCATGTGTCTTAGAAAAATGAGCATGTGAATTAGAATTTTATGAAGGGAACATGTTGGATGATCCCAGGGATGGGCTCTACTTGAAAATATATTACGCTTGAACCCCAAGCTTGGGCGTAACTCTTTGTATACTAATGTAATTTAGTGTATATATCAGAATCCTTTGTGTCAAACGAGACAAGTTTCCCTGCACGTTTTGAAGGACTCTCTCTGCTTCTCCTCCCGTCGCCTCATCTCCCTGGTGCCTCCGACAATTTTGTGGAAGCCTGTCTGACTATCCTGGACCTACATCTGCATCACATACATTTCTGGTTAGTACCTAAACATCAACCAAACATATTTTTTGTTTTCCTATACAAAAATACAAAAAAATGAAATATTTAAAAAAAATTGACATCCTTATGTCCCCATAAGCAGTCCCTGGTGGTAATGGCATGTCAGGGTCCCCTATGAATTCAATCCCTGCATAGGGGTAGTCATCCAGAGCAATGACCTGTCGTCTCCACCTGTAAATGAAATCATCATTGTAGGGTGTGAGCACCCTACCTTCCCCCTACCGTCTCACCACCTCAGCCCATCGTGCCATGGTTGGATCGTGAGGTCCTCACAGAAGGATTTCAACTCTAGGTCCCAAAACTAGAACCCGCTCGAAGAAAAAGCTACACAAGATGGAATCAAACCTGTATTTCCTCTTACCACCCTGTTTGCATTCTTCCAACTGGCTCTTCATGTTAGCCAATAGTGAGGTGCACCTGTCATACACCGTGTGTCTCAAGCACTGTATGGAGTAGAAAATAAGAGGCCTTGATTCCTGGTGCAACAAGGTCGATCCTGTGATTCATTTCAAAATGAGGACAACAATATTGAGGCTTAGATTGGTTATTTCTCGGATGGGGATTTGACTCTAGAACTTCTCAGTCCCTGAAATGCAATGAGCGGCTATGTATTATTCTATCTTCATACCTATCCTAGCTCCCTGGGCTTTGAGGTTGACCACCTCACCCCAACACAACAACCTCGTCAAGAAATAAATATCCTCGACTTCAATCCTTAATGGTTTCCCATCAAGGTTGAATCTCCCACTATCTGGATCCCAGTAATCCATGAGAAACTGTAGAAATCTCACTTGGGACCTCATCCATTTGAGAGCCCAAAAATTATACAACCAAATATTTTCAAGGCCATTTGGGCCCTTAGATCTCTTTCCACAACAACATCTACCTCCTCATGTTCCCTTTCCCTCCACTCTAGCACCATCCTACAAGAGAAAAATCATTTTTTGAGTTAGCATTCACTAAAAAACAGTGTTTATGGACATATATGTGGGCTGCAGTGTTTACATTTGTGTATAGGGCCGAGTATACGTTGGTTGTTTTTTAGACAACCTTGTACAATCACCCGTATACGTGACCCGATGAACGGTAGCTCCCGTACACCTAAAATTCTAATTCACGCCCTAAATAACTTAAAATTAGAATCCTAAATAATAAAAAATGTAATACACTAAAAAGAAATAGGAGGGGAAGAGGAATTACCTAGTCTAGACGATCATCGATTTCGTCACTCGTAGCTCCCACAATCACCAATTGAAGATCGAAGGTAATTTGGTCCAAAATCCACTATTTGGGTAAAAAACTAAAATGGTATAGTAATTTTGTTTTTTTTTTACTATTTATAGCAATTTTTTACCCACTTTGCATAGTTTTAGATAATATTTTCGCCTAATGGACTAATACAATAGTGGATTGAGTTATTTTTTATAGTTTTGTCCAGGGATTCTTGCGGTTTTCAGCGTTATGTTGATCGCTCGTAACTTCAGACAGGTATTCTCACTACCCAACATTTAGGATAGATATCTATTCCATCATGCACACTTGCATCATCCTATAACTATCACTCATATTCCTTAGGTACAAACCCATTTTTTAGCGACATAGAACTTTCTATCTGCTAATAGAGGTGTCGTTCTCAAATGGTAGAGACTTACCAAACATGGGTACCCTAGTTAGACCATCTGCTTCATTCGGTGCCCATGTAGATATTTTTTCCATAGGACCGGGAGTCCCTTATAACTAATACATGACTTTATTTTGAACCTCATTTTTGCTCATAAACATATTGACCTATACCTAGAGGACTCCCATGCGAGTTTGATTTAATCTCTTTTCCAACTCATTTTCAAAAAGAGAAAATATTGTCGAGTGAACTTGTCTCTTTCACACTCATAAATGGGATTTGAAAGGACATCTATTTGGTACAAGTTTATCTCTTTTTCAAACCAAGTAGAATAATATTACGAAAGAGGACATTTTTGGAGTTAAGTTGTGATTGCATCTCATGCCCTTGCTTGCTGTATTGAGCGTATTGTCAGTTCTCTCTTTGCGTTATAAACCGTTTGCTTCAATAGTTTTGCATCCCCAACCAAGAAGAGCCTTGTTTATATCGTTCGCAAATGGACACCCTATACCCAAGAGGGAACATTCCCCCAAGTGTCCATCTCCTGCATGCACCTCCTTGCATTGAGCATAGGTATGTTCCATTGCTGGAACTAGTTTTTCTTACTTGCAACACTCGTTTCCTCCTCTATATCATAGCATTCATTTGACTATGAAAAAAAAAAAAAGATAGGTGGGAAGGGAGTATTATCTTATATTGGCAGCAGTCGTGTTTCCTTTGAACAGAGCAAAAAAATTTTTAGTCCACTTGTCATCATAATTTTGGGTTTAGCATGGCCTTAGGAAGCTGAGCTAGTTACAAAGAATTTTACTCCCTCGACTGGTTACTCTTCCAGTCCCTATGGATAATTTGATTGATGCCTCCTGCATCTCATGGTTTCATCATTGAGTCTATGCTCTCTGAGTCTTCCATATGTCTCATGCTCTTTTTCAAAGGATGTCTATCAACCTGTGTCGGCCATTCCTATGAACTCTTGACTTTGCATGTTGGACATACCCTCAGTTTGCCTCAGAATCACATGAATTTGTAGTCCTATTGCGCACCCTGGTCCTATTTTCCTCATTGGTAGGTAATCTTGAACCCACCAATCTACATTTCATCATTGGTCATTGACTGGGTGGTTTCCTTTGTGTTTGACAGCAAGACATCTATTCACACACTGGGATTTGTGTAGTGTCTTATATGCCATTATCCTTATTGGTGGTTTCCTCTCCTCTGTCAACAATTTTCCTCATTGGATTCTATTCATATGGTCTTTTTTGTGTACCCCTTGCACCTAGCACATGTGAAAGACGCATAGGGTCGTTGGGTTGTGAACATGTTCTTCGTCTGATTTCCTCCAAATCATCAAGCTCCTACTTTGTACCTTGTGTTGAATGATGAGAGATGCCTTAATGATCTCCTTTCAGCAGGTCTCCTTCCATCGACCTCAGCTGATCTATTCTGGAGATGAGACCTAGAGTCCTATGAGTACCTAGAGGCTTGCAGTCATTAGTGGTAGGTTCTCTCGCTATCGACAGTTGGGAATACATCAATGTCTCCTAATTGATGGATTCTTAAAGTGTTCGACGCCAACTCCTTTATTCACACTTGTAAGAATGTACTCGGTGCCTTGATACCTACTTTCATCATTGGTAGGTTGTGTTGTGTTTGTTAGCAGTATACCTCAATGACCGGTAATCAAACAAAAACTCATTGTGTTCAACCTCAACTCCTTTATTCACATGATGTATACTTGCGCCTTTGGTGGATTGTGTAGAAGACTTGAATACATCAATTCATAGTCACAGCTTTCCTGAGTTGTTTCTACCTTTTCATTAGATCAGTACCTTTGTGACTTCAGTGATCATGGGAGATCAGATTGTACTCCATTGTATACAGATATCTTTAGAATGATTTTGATACTGATTTTACTGGGCCATGTCCATGACTATGAAAGCCTTTGGCATGTAACCAAATTAGTATTTTCCTATTCATGGCCATAGACAGTTTGTTATATTTTCACATGGATATGCAATGCAATTCAAATTGGCATCCATGTATGAAAATTCAGTACAGATTGTAATGAGCAACTAGTTCTTCTAGCTGGGTCCCCATTACTCCACTTTTGGGTCTTATAATGTATTTTGGCAATCACAGATACTCCTCCAACCTCACACATTAGGGGGAATCTATTATAGCGAGATTTGCCTCACCCTATGCAATCTTGCACAGAAGGCCAGTTTCCATTTCCCTATGCAGACTTGAAGTCCCTTTTTGCAAATCCCAGAGCTAAAAACATAATTTTTTCACATATACATGCCCTACCAGTATTACAGCATGCATATCCATAGGTTGCACCACTACAACCGACGTACATCAAGAAATATGCCCAAAATTAAAAAATGGTGTTGGGTTTCCATGTCACGTCACGAGATTGATGATCCTTGGCCTTTCATATACTGGAAACGTTCCGAATCGACCCTTCAGTTCCACTTGAAGTCTATAAATGGGAAAAATCTGAGCTATGGAAAGGAGGAGAAAGAATTCAACTTTGAGAGAAAAAAAATTCTGGAGAAATTATTCACTTCACATTGAATCAGCATCCCTTTGTCCTTTAAGTCTGAACACATTTTTCAGCCCCCAATATCTTCCCTTATTGATTGATAACTCTTTGTTATCTCTTATATGATATTTCCTTTGGTGGAGGATTGAAGTGGTGAAGGCCCAAATGGAAGGAATTTAGTTTCTCGGTTCTGAACCGTGCCGAAACAAAATTTTGTAACTTATTCACTTTTGTTGATTACATCTTAATAGAAATACTCTTTTCTCGTCTAATTAATATCTTGAAAATATTTGAATTATTATTCCATGGGAATATTTATTATGAATGTTGATGGATTATGCTATTGAATGTGCTAACATTATATATTATCACCTTATGTTTGTGTTGCTTGGTTGTTGAGGACTAGTTGCAGGTATATTGCTTTGGGTCAAGTGTTCAACATTGGAATTCATCGAATGTCTAGACAAGGTAGGCCTCTTATCTTGTCTTGTTATCATATTTTTTTATATAGCATACTTGAGCTTAGATTTGATTTCTGCAGTCATTTCTGTATGTTGTGGTTTACCCCTAGCCATAGAGAGATTTTCCTCATAACACACACTCTTCCCCAATAATATTGTAATCAACCCTGATGTGCCAAATAACTATGGGATGTGACCACTCAAACCCACCCTCTTACATGTATTCACCGATTGGCTTTGGAAACACTCAATCAAAAATGGGAAGGTTCGTATACAATACACAAGTTCAAGAAAATGGGTTTAATTAATATACATGGGTAATTCCCTCTTTGGCCCCCCTCTTGGCCTTTATCCTAGACACTCCCCTATCTTGTGGATTAATTCATCCCCCATATCTTGTCCATGTCACTTTTAGCATTTTTCATCACATACATACATACATATATATATATATATATATATATATATATATATGAACATTTACATCACAATATTTAGAAATAAAAATTCTGGAATTTAACAGCTCCAGCAGCAGCTCCAACCATCAATATTATGTTCCTCTCAACTCGTCGACCCAAGGAATGCACCATTTGTTTATCGGGGTTAACCCAAGCAACATACCATCCTTTTATCAGGGCTTACCCAAGGAATGATCCATTCGTTTATCAAGGCCCCTAGTGTAGTTGGCTAGGACTCTAAGATGTGGTTCCAAAACTCTATCTTTCCAAAATGAAATCTTTCATTCTGCCTTCTTCAAAATTGTCAAAAATTTGTGGGTGCTCTTCCCTCATGTTTTCTTCATGCTTCCATGTAGCATCTTTAGGACCATAGAAGGTCCATTGAACCTTTACCAACCTTATGGATTTGTTCCTAGGCACTTTGAATTTATGGTACATGATACGTACTGGTTCCACCCGGAAATCCCCTTTGTACTCCACCTGGATCACATTCCAATCAATTATGTGGTTAGGATTAGGAACATATTTATTTAACAACAACACATGAAATACATTATGTGTTCTTATGGATGCAGGAAAAGATAACATGTATACAATTGGCCCTATATTTTCTAATATTTCAAAAGGCCCACAATACCTCACTGCCAACTTCGGGTAGCTTTCTAATCTTAGCAAACTTCTCTTTCCCTTCACTTTCAAAAACACATGTTCGCCTACTTTAAAATATATGAAAACTTTATGCTTGTCTACATAAATTTTCTTCCTATCCCAAGCAACCTTTAAATTATGGTTTATCTTTTCCATCTAATCTTCCATTTCATTTAACAATTTTGGTTGTTGGCACGTAAGCGTAGGTAGGTTCAAGACCCTGGGCTCAAGTGAATTAGTCCAACAAAACCCTACAGATATCATACCTTTATGCATCACCTCCAAGAAGGTGAAGTCTCACATGAGGTATCCTTATGGGGACTACAGGAACCAATATTTTGTAGTGGTGAGAGAAAGAATGGAGATGCACTTTGTCATAGCTGCAATATCCTTTCACACACTAGATCCTAGTTAACCTAAGCTTGTTACTTAATGCTATATCAATATCAGTCCATATTCACGCCATTTAATACTCACGCATACAATTAAGGATATTTTTCATTAATCTATTAGCAATATTAGCAAAGATAAACATGCATTCATAGTAAAGACAAGAATTGACTTAATACCAACATGAATAATCATTGAACAACACAATTATACACAGAGTTGTCGTGGTTCACCCCCCTCTGGGATACATCCACAAAACATTTTCTTCTTTATTATATTTATGGAATCCTGCTTGCACTCTGTGCTACATTGGATTTTCAATATACAATATTCTTCTTACATTTGTGTCTTCTCTAGTCACCCGACCACCTACTACAACATCAACTACTAAAAATATCAAACTTCTAGAGAGCTTCTCAACTTCACGGGCCTTTTACATATTTATGCCTTTTTCTCAA
This sequence comes from Picea mariana, assembly GCA_032191745.1. Lineage (NCBI taxonomy): Eukaryota > Viridiplantae > Streptophyta > Pinopsida > Pinales > Pinaceae > Picea > Picea mariana. The sequence goes on along the minus strand of JASDQU010102596.1, from coordinate 24,529 downwards.
GCTCTTTTTCTAGCTCATCATGAGTTGGCTACCACTCATGCCCATCGAGTGACAACTCATTATGAGATGGATACAACTCATTCTCAATAGGTTTTCCTAGATTTTTCTCTAGATTTTATTTCTTGTCTCTTGTCTTTTTATCTTTCCTCTCTCTTCTTTCTTGATCTTCTTGATCATGTGCCTTTTCCCTGTACCTTGTCTCTTTTCACTATTCCATTCCTAAAACTTCCTTCCCAACAGGCCCCCAACACATACATGTAGCTCGTCCTGAGCCACTTAGGCCTGTTGTGTCATACTCTTCCATGCCTTAGTGAATTTATGGAGACTATCCTTCATTGTTTGTACTCCTATTGTGATTTCTTCTTCCTTTTTCACGATTTCCTCCATCGTCTGTGCTATCAAACTAATCAGTTTGTCCTCAGTGTCTTGTGTTTCTACTGTCATGATTCTTTGTGTGGTATCTAGTTCTTCTATTATTCCGAGGGCTCTGTCCTGTCATGATCACAATTCCTATGTAGTCTTACATTATTCCTCCTTCAGTTGTTCCACTGCAAGGTATAGTTTCATGTTAGCCAAGAGTTTTGTCATTTTATCAAGTCTAACCCAAGGAATGAGCCATTTGTTTATCAACGTCCCTAGTTCAATTGGCTAGGACTCTAATATGTGGTTCCAAAACTCTTTCCAAAATCGAGTCTTGAATTATGCCTTCTTCCAAATTGTCAAAACTTTGTGGGTACTCTTTCCGCATGTTTTCTTCATGCACCCATGTAGCATCTTCAGGAGCGTAGCAGGTCCATTGAACCTTTACCAACCCTATGGATTTGTTCCTGGGAACTTTGAATTTACGGTCCAGGATACGTATTGGTTCCACCCGAAAATCCCCTTCGTACTCCACCTGGATCACATTCCAATCAATTATGTGGTTAAGATTAGGAACATATTTATTTAACAATGACACATGAAATACAGTATGCACTCTCATGGATGCAAGAAAAGATAACATGTATGCAATTGGCCCTATATTTTCTAATATTTCAAAAGGCCCACAATATCTCGCTGCCAACTTCGGGTAGATTTCTAATCTTAGTGAACTTCTCTTTTCCTTCACATTCAAAAACACGTGTTCGCTTACTTTGAAATATATGAAAACTCTATGCTTGTCTGCATAACTTTTCTGCCTATCCCAAGCAACCTTTGAATTATGCTTTATCTTTTCCATCTACTCTTCCATTTCATTTAACAATTATGGTTGTTGGCATGTAAGCATAGGTAGGTTCAAGACCCTGGGTTCAAGAGAATTAGTCCAACAAAACCCTATAGATATCAACCCTTTCAGCATCACCTCCAAAAAGGTGAAGTCTCACATGAGGTATACTTATGGGGACTACAGGAACCAATATTTTGCAGCGGTGAGGGAAATAATGGAGATGCACTTTGTCATACCTGCAATATCCTTTCACACACTAGATCCTAGTTAACCTGAGCTCGTTACTTAATTCTATATCAATATCAGTCCATATTCACACCATTTGGTAGTCACGCATACAATTAAGGATATTTTTCATTAATCTGTGAGAAATATCAGCAAAGATAAACATGCATTCATAGTAAAGACAAGAATTGACTTAATACCAACATGAAAAATCATTCAACAACACAATTATACATAGAGTTGTGATGGTTCACCCCCCTCCGAGTTGCATCCACAAAATATTTTCTTCTTTATTATATTTATGGAATTATCTTTCAGTCTGTGAGCTACAATGGATGTTCAATATACAATATTCTTCTTACATTGGTGTCTTCTCTACTCAGCCGACTACCTACGACAACAACAACTACTATGAATATCAAAATTCTAGAGAGCTTCTCAACTTCTTGGGTCTTTTACATATTTATGCCTTTTTCTTAGGTACTTTTTCTAGCTCAACATGAGTTGGATACCACTCATGCTCGGTTGGTGAAAACTCATTATGAGGTAGATACAACTCATGCTCAACATGTTTTCTTGGATTTTTCTCTAGATTTTCTTTCTTGTCCCTCGTCTTCTTCTCTTTCCTCTCTCTTCTTTCTTGATATTCTTGATCTTCTTGATCACGTGCCTTTACCTATACCTCATCTCTTTTCACTATTTCATTCCTAAAACTTCCTTCCCAATAGGCCCCCAACACTCACATGTGGCTCATCCTGAGCCACTTATGCCTATTGTTTCGTGCTCTTCCATGCCTCAATGAATTTATGGAGACTATCCTTCATTGTTTGTACTGCTATTGTGATTTCTTATTCCTTGTTCATGATTTCCTCCATCGTTTGTGTTGTCAAACTAGTCAGTTTGGCCTCAATGTCTTGCGTTGCTACTATCATGATGCTTTGTGTGGTATCTAGTTCTTCTAGTACCCCAAGGGCTCCGTCCTATTGTAATCAAAATTCCTATGTGATCTTATATTGTTCTTCCTTCAGTTTTTCCACTGTAAGGTATAGTTTCATGTTAGTCAAGAGTGTTGTCATTTTTTCTATTGGTGGGAGAGTATTTACGCACTCAGTGGCTTGATGTGCTTGTTCCTACACAATCCTTATTTTCTCTTACAGTTCTTGCATCTCTGGGTTGTTTGTAAGATCTCTCCACATGCATGTGCCTTCATGGCATATATTTATGCATTTCTATTCCAAGTTCTTGATATTTTCCACCGATGTCTACACAATCCATTCCCTTTGTGCTCTTTCTTTCGGTGGTGTTCCTAGTGTTGTGCGTACTTCCAACCCCATGATATTTGTAACATTCCCCTGGCCACCCGCAGGCTGGGGGACACACTCCAGAGAAACCACTCATGCTTTGAAACCAGTCGGTAACATTCCCATCCTTAACAAGCCGTACCATGCTACTCTAGGGAACACTTTCGTTCCCTTACTATGCAACATACGGTAACATACCCAGTAGTCACTTGAGCTATGCCACATAAATTTACTCTTTAAACTGCATGCAACTAAAACATATGCATCTAGAACTCTTGTAGAAGCTTTACATATAAACATAAACAAGCAATTTCTTTCTGTAACATATGAATTTTATACTAAAATAACAATAACTACAGATATGCATCATTTACAGGGAATTACCCAAAAACATACAAGCAATTATAATCACATATATGATAAACCGTAAAATAAGCATGTAAATAACAAAGAAGCATATCATTTTATCATACAATTGGTACTTATCTTAGAAATATTGTCACCAACTACGTACAGACCGTCCACGAACCTCCCAACCTTAGACTACATTGTTCATCACTCTCAATAGTGAGTCACCCTCGAGATGGGACTGAACTCCACCCAGGGTAAAGGGTTCCTATCTAGGCTAAGGCTCATGGGCAACAGGAAAGACTCTCTCTCAGGTTCTCACTCAACTTAAAACCTACAAACTCTCATTCCCCACATGCCTATCCCACCCAAGGAAGTGTGCCCCTTCTCTGCTCAACAATTCCTCGGCTGCTCCACTTCCCTTCCAAGGCTTCAACAACAAGCCAGACCACAAGTCTCATAGCGTTGTAGCTACAGTTTAGCACCTTCGGGAATCAATCCCCAGCAATTCTCTCTCTCATAGATTTTCTCACGGGCCTGACTACCCTCTTCTTCAATCCCACTCCAAGCTAATCAGGTACACCAACTAAAAAGGGCTATGGGAACAGGCTCCTAAATGGTGAAATGGTTGTCTCAAGGATAATGGAATGCGTGAATGAAAATGGTCATGGAATCATTGACTGGATAACTGAGTGTGGAAAAGAATCACTTTGAAACTCTCGTGAAAGTGCTGGTGGGAATGATGATCAAGCTACTGGTAAGAAATCTTGTGAAAAGTGACCAAATGAGCTAAGTTCCCCATGATATGAATGCATTCCCCCAACTTGACACTTGTCATATCAGAGGTTACTTTGGTCCACTTGTCCCCAACTTTAGAACTTAGGATAAAACAATTATCCATACTTTATGTTTTAGGAAATATTAATATAATATTCCCTTGACTTTTGGCCCTCCCTTTCCCTAACTGGTGAAGTTCAGTCCCCCATCTCTTTTATCATGGTTGGTTTGTGTGCAGCGATGTATTTTATATTAATCATGAGTCATGTACAAAGTAGGCACATTGGCCTTTGAAATCTAGGCGTTCCGGCCCAATACCAAAACATAAGCATCCCAACTTATAATAACTATCTCACCAGCCTATAACACATATCATATACATGAGGATTGTTGTCCTCCATACTACACGCACCTAAGTTATTGGACACGGTATCTTGGAATGTGCATATTACATCATTTTACTACGCAGTTCATGCGCGCACTATGTGTTATAGAAAGATTTGCCTCACCATTGCTATCTTGCACAAAGGGCCTTTTTCCATTTCCCTATGCAGACTTATGAACCCCTTTTTGATAAATCTAGAGCCAGAAATATATATTTTTCCACATATGCGCTCCTTAAGTGCTTTGCAAGATGTGTATACGCTTGTTGCTCCACTACAACCATGGATGATGTTAGGGGCTAAATTTCGCTCATGGGCTAATTTTCCATGGTTTTTCCAAAAGCGAGATTCTTTATTTTAAAAATGATTCGCCCAAATTCTATAGGATAAAATTATTTTACCTTAAAAATCGCCAAAAGTTTATAGAAACTATATAAAATCCTTAGAAATTTAAATATTTTTACAAAGATATCGCCAAACATTTATAGTTGGCATATGAAGGATAAGTAAGATTCGCCAAGGTTTCTACATTTTAAAATAAATTTCCATCCTTAAAATCATCCCTAATTACAACTCACGTATATCAGGATTTGTGCCAAAAAATACAAAATGAGGTCGGGTTTCCATGTCACGACAAAAGATATCTGATCTTTGGCCTTCCATATACTAGAAATGTTCCAACTCGACCCTTCAGTTGCATTCTGGAGGCTATAAGAGCACAATTTTGAGCTATGGAAAAAGAGGAGGAAGAATTCAACTTTGAGAAAAAAGTTACTCTGGAGAAATTACTTCATATTGAGTCCGCATCCCTTTGCCCCTCAAGTCTGAACATAGTGTTCAACCCCCAAGATCTTTCCTTATTGTCGAGAGGACGTCATTACCTCTTTGCTATGATCTTGCCTTTGGTGGAGGATTGAAGTGGTGGAGACCCAGTTGGAAGGAACTTGGTTTCTTAGTTTCGAACCGTGTCGACACGGAAGTCTCTAATGTTCATACTTCTGTTGATCAATTATTAATAGAAATACTCCTTTCCCGTCCTATCGATATCTTGAAAATATATGATTATTATCCATGGGCATGTTTGTAATGTTTATTAATGGATTGTGCTATCTAATGTGCTAACTCATTTTATATATTGTCACTATATACTTGCATCGCTTGTTTGTTGAGAACTTCTTGCGGGTGTAAATCTTTGGGTCAAAGTGCTCAATGGTAGAACGACATCAAACAATTGGATCGAGGTAGGCTTCTTCCTCATATTGCACATTAGTTTATATAGCACATGTTGGAATTGAGTTGATTTCTACAGTCATACCTGTCTGTTGTGGTTTACCCTTGGCCATAGAGAGTTTTTCCCTTGTATCAGAATTGGCGATCATACTGGGGATAGATCTTCCTTAGAGGGGTTGAAGTATTTTTTCTTCTTACATTAATCTTTTTCATTTGTGTTTCTTGTCGTATCATAGTTGGACAAAGTTTGTTCACTCTGGGCCTAAGTTTTTCAGCCTTTTACCCTTGCTGTTAGCGATATTTCTGGTAATGGGGTAAAATGCGAAAGTATGGGTTAAAAACCCACTTGTCCTAAGTTTTGAATGCTAATGCTCCCATGGTAAGTGACAAGCAAGTCTGAGCGATAGCGATTCACGCACCC
>JASDQU010102595.1:351682-367796 GCA_032191745.1 Picea mariana | reverse complement strand
CTTAAATTCTGATAATACCGGGTACTGATCCAATGAGGGTCCCTTCCTTTCGTTCACTGCTTCCACTACATATAGTCGCCACCTTTGTCTCAAGCATCACTTAACCTTCATAGTTGAGATAAATCGTATTGACACTTTTCTCTGTACATCCTGGATCTCTACTGGTCTTCCTTCATCGTCAACACAAAGCACCCTCTTTGCAAAACAATCTACCAAATCTCGGTGAGTTGTTGACCAATCCATTCCAATGATTAGGTTATACGCCCTGAGAGCAGTGACATATACCTTCAAACTGGTAGTACACACTCCCAGGTCTACTATACAATTTTCAACACTAGGTCCTACCACTTGTTTTTCCCCCAAAGCCATCTCGACTTGTTTAAAGTCATCGTGCTCATAGGCTGCCAACCCACTCTTTTCTAATGCAGATGGTGAATTGAAACTATCTGTGGCACCAGAATCAAATAAAATCTTAACATTGATTTTATTTAGCGTACCTGATGACTCCACCACCGTGGATTGATTTTTGGCCTAGAAATTATTAATCACTACGTAAATCTAGTGGCTGCTACTTACTCTTCCCATCGGGGCCTTCCCTTCTCTATGCGTGAATCCTGATTGTAACTCTGGGCAATCACGCTGGTAATGGGGTCCTCCAAATCCCCAACAGGTAACACGAGATTGAACCCGCACATTGTTATGTGACTATCTCTTAAATGAGTTCCTTCCCCTAGAACCGCTGCCCCTACTAGTTGTTCCCTAAGATAGCCATGGACCTGTCTACATTGTTGGCGATGAACGAGATGCTGCACTCGCTGCCATTGAAATTCCTGTGGCTACTATCCTTGGCATGACTCTGTTACCATATGGAGGTGGCCTTGAGCTCCCTCCCCTGGAGATGTCCTCAAGGCCTTCCCTACAAATCCAGGACAATGCGGAAAGGTCAGTCTCATACCTTTGTTTAAGTTCATGTGTTCTTCCGTGTAACATACATTTTCCACTGCTTCTGCTACTAAAGACGGTTTCCACATCCGCACCATAGATTTGATCTTAGGGTTCAGCCCATAGACGAAGCGTTATGCCTGTCATTGGTCATTATCCATATACGAAACATATTTTACCAATTCCATAAATATGATCTCATATTCTTATACAGTTATGTTTCCCTGTACTAAGGTATGAAACGCCCCTACCTGTTGTTACTCATAATAAGCTGGAAGATATTTCCTTCGGAACCTCTCCTAGAAAAGTTCCTAAGATACTGTGTCTGGGGTAAGATGAAGTTGTCTTTCCAGGTTGCCCCACCAGTTCAAGGCACTATCTCCTAACTGAAAAATTGTGATCTTCTCCTTTGAGTTGGATTCATAGTCCCTTAAGGCAAAACACCTTGTCATGCCTTCCAACCATGCTTCTGTGCATTCACTGGCGCGACCCTCAACAAACTACGAAAGTTTGATATTTTGCAATTCTCGAGGGATGTCTTCAGGTGGAGGTCCTCCCCTTAAATCCCTTGAATCTTCTGGATTACCCATTCCAGATGGTGGGGGTTCCACCTTGGTCCCTGCTGGTTGTCGCCCCTTTAAAGTTTCATTTATGGCCTCCAACGAGCGTAGTTTGAGAGCTAGTTCAAGCGATGGTGGTGGTGGCACTGGTGGTTCCTGCGACGATGCTCCCCTGCCTCGATTCCCTTGAGTATTGACCATATTTTATGCTTTAACCTGCATCCACCAAAGTTGTCAAGGTGAGTTCAAGGACATTTCAAATTGGTGCTACTCAAACTAGAAACAGGGTTAGACGTAAGTTTTTCTTTACTTGTATGTAAACAGACATTACTCTCTTTAGGGGATTGGCTAGGTTAGGGTTAGGATTAGGATTAAGCATCTAAGATTGATTTCTTCACCTAATAAAACTATTAACTCCCTTTCCTAGTAGCTACTCTAGCTTTGCGCCATACTCGCTAATTCCTCTTTCTTACTCTCCTAGTGCGCATGTTGCCTCCTTCCTGCTTGTCCTAGTCTAAGTCTTTTAAGATTTTTTCTTGCAACTAAATATCCTTTGATGCTTGACTTGTGAGCTTTCCTTGGCGTGTTGTACATATGCATTGAATTGTGTGTCTCGATGGCTGCAGGTGCAAGTCTTTAAGGATTGTAGAGTGGATTTCGGCATTGGAACATGGCGCTTGTGTGTTGTAGTTATGTATTGCTTCCTGACTTGTGGTCGTATGATGTAGTGAGCCTGAGGTGATGCATTGAAGCTTAGTGTTTGACTTTGACTGGTGGAATGGAGTGGAGGGACTTGGCACTTGGCTTGATGAGTTCTGTGTACGGTCTCATGAGCTTGGCGCTTGGATAATCGGAAATTATTTTTCAGGATAGTACTTTGCTACTATAGATAATTAAACTATTTGTATGTAAATTTATTTCTAAAAGTGATATGTGTGGCGCGTTGGTGTTAGTGCTCTTCTTAAGGTGCTTTGCTTGGTGGGTGGTCTTGGGTTCAAAACTCATGGCCCCTCTAACATTTTAATTAGCTTGAATGTAGTTTACTTTACACTAAATATACAATTAATTTAATTATTTTTTTTTTTTTAATTAGTTACACTAATAATTTTTAAAGTTACTTAATTATCTTAAAAGAAAAAAATTACTTTATACTAAATTATCCTAAATTAGCTTTAAATTAATTTAAACTAAATTAACCTAAATTATTTTTACACTAAAATAATAAAAAATATAAACGAACACACACAAAATTTAATAATAAATACATAAATTTTTTAATAAAATATAAAAAAAAATCAAAAAATAATTAAAAAGAAAAAAAAACAAAACAAGTGTGGGCACGCATGGATTCCACGTGCCCACCATGATTCCTCCAGCGTCCTCCTGACCTAAACCTAACCTTACACATACTCTCTCTCGAGCTCTCTTCCCCTAAAACCTTACACGAACTCTACCACCTCTCCATTATGCTCTCTCCCTCTTGGCAGGCTCGATGCTCGGCTCTGAGCGCTGGTGCTTAGGCGATGGATTGTGTGTTTTGTCTCTGGCGTTGGTCACTGGTCTTTGGCACTAGTGCTTGCTTCTCTATTTATTTATTTTTTTTAATTTGTTTTGTGTTTGTGCATGCGCGACTAATGTAACAAGTGGAATGCGAGCAAAATCGAGAGTGACCAGAAGAATTAAGGAAAAGTCATTGTGGGTTCTTCTCCACCTCCATATCGCAGAGAACCCGGGGGATCAGAGAGAATAACCAGGTTTCTACATTCTTCTTCACCAGATGTTGTTGCCGTGTATTCTCTCTCATATTCATAGTTAGCGGGCAATGGAAGTTCAATGTGGTTTGATTAGCAGGTCTAGAGGCATGGGCACAGCTTCCCCTTGGATTTCCTCCCTCTCTGATTCTCTTTGCCAAAACCAGCCGATGACATTCCATCCCACCTCTACCGTTTTAAATCCTCAAATCACCCGGCCTTTCTTTTGCCCCATCATTCCCAATATATTCAATTTTTCTTTCACCACAGACACTACAAGCTCTGCACGGAGATGGCCAAAGGAAGCTTGGATGGTTCGCTCTGCAACTGATAACCATGTGGTTGAAGGCAATGATGAATATAATGAATATGTGAGATCTTGGTTGGAGGTTGCTTAGGTGGTTCGCTCTGGTAATACTACACGCGTGGTGAAACGTAGTAGTGAATATAGTGATGACGAGGGCTCAAGGGAAATTGCCAAATTTCTTCGACCACAAGAGGTGCCATGGTAGAAAGAGTTTTCCAATACAGTCCATTTTATAGGAATAATAGTTTCACCCATTTTTCGGTGTTGTCTGTGTTCTCATTTTTTATTTCTTGTGGATCTCTGATCACAAAATGCCCAAATCTCGATGCTATTTTGTCCAGGGAGGTTTTAGAATAGCTCAGTCTCCAGTACCGATGGACGATGAAGAATAATTATCGAAGTGTTGTGATCAAGGGGCGAAGTCTGATGCCTTATATTTGAGCGCCAGTTGAGGTTAGTTCATTCAAGGTGGTGTGCTGATATTGGTTTCCCATGGAGCCTATAGATGGCCTCCCCGCTTCTGTTTCCAGTGGTGTGGTGGGATATATTCTGCATCATTCTTCCTTATTAAAGCTGAAGCCCAATGATACGATATCCTGCTGGGACCATTTTAGCTGGTTAGAGCATGTCCTCTCAGAACCTATGGCAAACTGATCATTGATCAAGTGGCTATGAGGGAGCAGGTGCCAGGCTCGAATCTGGGAATAACACCAAGCCCACCAACAAAGGTAGTGTTGGTGCAGATAAATGAATATGATGAGAGGTGTTTCGTCTTCATGCAGATTTTCAAGGTGAGATTCGATCCTCTCACCTCTTCCTGCATTAATCAAACCAGCTACAACACCACCAGGCAGGGCGGTTTATCGTTATTATCTTGATTTGGAAAAAAACAACGATTCCATCAGGGTTTTCTGTAGTATGGTGGTCTGTCCATGCAAACCAGCCAATGGAGCTCGATGGGAATGGGATGAATGGAATGTAGTGGAAAAATTTCAGCGCAAATATTGTGTATATGGTGGACATTGTTGACTGAATCTAGAGGGATAAAAAGAGAGATATAAGTATCTTTGAGAATGAGAGAAGATGAAGCTTCCAGAGAGAATGAAATTTCCGTAGAGATAAGACAAAGAAAGTTGTTACATAGAGTGGGAAAGGGATGAGATGCCAGAAAAGTGGACATTTGATAACACATCATTCAACTATGCTTATTCACACTCACCTCCTCCTCTATCTCTGTTCCGTTCTAGTCTTTATTGTTCGTGGGTTCCTTTTCCAGTGAGCGAGCTAAGCTCATATCTTTGTATCATGAAAACCAAAGTTGTGAATGATAAAGTGCCAAGTTCCAACCCTCAACCATTGACTGTAGGCATGCAGGTGATGTTGGTACCTCATGGCATGGTGCTCGGTGCTTGGGAATCATGTCAAGATTTGGTGCTTTGTACACCTGGTCTGGGATTAATGAAGCATGGATCTTCGATCTAAAGGTCGGTGGCTCCTCCCTGGTAGCTCTTTTGTTTTATTATTCACATAAAAAAAAATCGTTTTATTATTATTATTTTTATTATTTAAATACATATCTTTTATATATATTTATTTAGATTGTTATTTATATAGTTGTTTACAAGTTCCTGGCAGAATCGACATATATGTATATATTTTGGTTTTTATTATTATTTTTTTTATTTGAACTAGTGTTAAAATTCATTTAACACTCACAATATGTATAATATTATTTTATTTTCATTTTTTTTAAGTGCATATTGTTTATATATATAATAATAATAATAATAATAATAATAATAATAATTGTGTGCTTGTCTTGCAGGTTAGGTGGAGCAAAGCTCGTTTTTTCATCAAATTAAGGGTTTCAGGGTTTCACCATAGCTAAATAGAAGTGTTTAAATCTTGGGTGGGTAGGTAGGCCCTTGGCTCTAGATTTTGAACCAGGGCTCTGATACCATATGTAGGAACCTGAATTAATTAAACCCTAAAAATTTTGTATAATTAAACATAAATTTCTTTCAATGCATAATATTTCATTAATCATCGTAAAGCATGTAATATTCAACAAAAGAATTAAAGTTAACCACAACATGAAATAGATTACATATTCATCCACCTAACTTAGCAATTTCATAAATAAATTATCTAGTTCTAATGCTAAATCCCGCTGCTCCGTTGGTCCAATGCTGAAGTTGAAACTGTGTCAAACACTACCCAAAATCGTGTTTTCCTCTCTGCCAGCTAGGACCATCCTGTCCAGCTCCCTAGCTCTAGGATATCATAAGGATATCCTGGCCCACGTGCCCAAAACCCCCAACAAACCGGTGCCCCCTGCTTATGATTCACCAAAAACCCCAAAGCCAAACTCCTCACACAAGAGATCTCCATAGAAAATCTCCCACAGAAATATATCCTCCTCTCAAAATGCTTCCTCCTCCCCTCCAAAGAATGCCTTTCCCCGTAAGACTCTTCTCCGTCATATCCCCCCTTCACCGACTCTCCCCCCTTCATTAATTTCCTTATCCCTTTATTTATTATCTTATCCCCCTATTTATTATCTTATCCCCTTATATTTATTATCTTATCCCTATATTTAATATCTTATTCCCATATTTAATGTTTCTTTTTCCCCGTATACATAAATCTTTAATACATTAAATTATTAACCCCCTTTAATTCTTTACTCAATTAATTAATGAGTCAATTAATAATTAATTAATCATTGACATATATGGACAAATAATTAATAATAATTAATTAGTTAATTNTGAGTAAAGAATTAAAGGGGGTTAATATGGACAAATAATTAATAATAATTAATTAGTTAATTATTATTTAAGAAATAATTATTGTTTAACTAACATATTAGGATAGTCGGATTATCAAATTAATTATAATTAATCATCCCTATACACTTATTTAAGTAGGGTTGTTACAGTTGTTCTTGACGTTAAATTTCTGCACCTTAAACTTCAAACTCTATACTTTTTCCATTTGCACAAACCACCCCAAAAACTATAGCTTATAATACTAATCTTTAATATGAAGGAACAAAGGTATACTTTCAATATTGAACACCAAATATTAATTAAAAGTTCAAAACACAAATATTTAATGTATTCTACCATAAAACCTCTTTTTTACAAAACAAAAAGGTCCATATCTTAAGTAATATTATAAGATTCACGCATCCTTTATTAAGCATATGCTTTTAAACCTTTTTCCCATAAAGAAACGTCACCTCTTAAACAAATAAAATTTTCACCCATTTAATTATAAAGTTGATCCTCCATGTGCTTAATGGAAAATCAACTCTCCCAACTTTTGAGTCAACATGTATTGAATGACGCTCCTATGACCACCCTATAGAGAACTAGCCCCAACATTAACGCTCCCTATGTATTGTTGGGGGCATTAGGCAATGCTCCCTATGGACGTCCTGGGGAGTGCATGCCCTTCAAAAATTTCGATTTCATAAGTGCGGGGAGAATTAATGGTCATGTAATTGAGCTCAGGGAGCATCAAGGACACAACTAACACTCCTATACCTTCAATAGTTTTAATGATAAAAATCTGGCTTGAATATTTCATTGCTCCACAAAACCACAACTTTGATATCACTTGTTAGGAAGAGAAAGCATAAACAAATTAAGAATTTTAATAGAAAATAAAACAAGACATGACAAGCACATTAATTGAACACAATGATTTACATGGAAACCCTTCTAAGGGAAAAAACTACAGGGAAATGATAATTGGTATTCTTATTGATCAAGGGAGAGTTACAATAGCTAAACACATGCTTACGCCCATTCTCTCACTCTCTTCCCACACACTAGGCTACATTACATTTATGACATTCACCCTTGTCTTTTTACGCATCTACAGATCTGTATAGATATATAGTATCCATTAGAGAGTTATAAAAAGTGATTACAACCTTATCCATGATTTACACAAACTGATCATTGTAGTGTTCATGCATGCACTTTCTATTTTTAGCTAATGTCTTTTGCATTCCTTCGCATCAGAAATTAGTTGTCATTTTCAACAGAAAGAAGACTATTGCCAAGATGAGATAAGAATGTACATCAATGAGTAGGTGACATGCATCAACCTAGGCTCAATGTTGACAAAGAAAGAATACCAGTGCCAACAATATACTAGCATAAGAAAAGTTAGTAAGGGGAGGAGATGACACCACTACAGAAGGGGATCCGTAGGTACAGGCTATGGAAGGTAAGTTAAGTAAGGTTGGCCACTCGAAGGTCACCCTGATCCATCCATCATTGCATGCTACTTAAAAGACATTTGTTCAAAGGAATAACCATGTGTCTATCTTAAAGGTATGTTTCCCTTCACTTGTAAAAGAACTCAATAGGAGGAACCATGGATTTATGAAGATATTCATAGTTAAATATGATTTTTTTACAGATTTTTATTTTACTTTACCTCACTATAAATACCGATTATATATCAAAGGAAATTATCTTCCACTTTGAACTCAAGATTTCCATCAAAGAAATAATTCTAGATGTTGAGTTGAATGTTATGGGCTTAATGTGCCATGAGGTGATGCCCAAAAAATGTATCAAAATAGCGATGAAGTATCATGAAATGCCTTACTGGGATTATGATTGATTTTTCAGTGAATAGGAAGGATCAACCGACTTCTTGAGTGTAACATTCCTCCAATTTAAATATTTGAATAATTTTTAACAATGGTAGTTGATGAATTTATATGATTGTGGTTAGATAGAAGATAAACATTTTGATAAAAATTTGATGATAAGAAACATTTTTGTAAATATCATTTCCATTTTATTAAAAAAAAAAATTACTTGATACAAATTCATGAGAGACCCGAGCTATAATAAGAGATTGTTTATTCCATGGGAAAAGTGAAAAAATGATAAAAACCACCAGGGTAAAACTTAATGTTGTCGATGAGGACAAGTGTAAACCTACTCTCAATAATGTGGGAGGTGAGGGGACAAGCTAGCAAGAAGTTAGGCCAAGACTCCCAAGAGTTAGGGATGAGGCTAACTTGAAAAAGGAAGAAAAATACCTAGGAATATTATTATTCTTTCTTGGTAAAACAAGGAAAGAGACAAGTATGGTGTAAACATGAGTATGTTGAGTACTTGTGCAGTGTTTAGACCTTGTTAGTTCTAAGAAAGAATCAAGTTCTCAAAATTACCTCGAGAAGGTTAATGACATTTTTAGTTTCATATGGAATAAAAAAATTGGATCAGGGGTGACAAGAGGAGGTAATCTGTGTCTAATCCGATATTTGATTGGGAGGAGTTTGACTCTCTCCTTAATTTGTCTCTTGTAAACATTTGTTTCAGATATGTATCTTTATCTCATTTTTTTCTCATTTTCCTTCTAATGGATTTCTAGTTGTAATAGTGAAATTCATTATAGGAATCATACAAACAATATGTTTGTACCCTTTGTATCATATATAACAAATGGTTAATGGTACTAGTTATAGCCATGCAAATGAAGAAAATAATATTTCATTAAATTAAAGGCAATATAAGACCATGGATTTTTTTATTTATCATAGCAATAAGATGAGTAATCTTTTTATTAATAGTTAATGAGTTTTTTTATGCAGAAAAGAAAATAGTTGATATAACATATGTGGGAAACTCAATGATATTGTTTTATTTGAAATAGTCACAACATTATTTTATTTTATTATTTACCAGTAAAAAAAATCATTTTTTTAAATACAAGGCAATACTAAAGTATTAACAGAGTCTAACTATGTTCATATACTAAATTTGTTTTGGGATTAGACCATACACAGGTAAACACTTTCAACATAATATGTATAGAACACTATCAGTATAATACAAAAGATAGAAGAGGAACCAATCCCAAAATTTCATTATGTTAAAAAATATATAAAGAAATCCTAACAAAGAAATATTTCTCTAGTTCATAAACTCAAAACCATTATTTGAAGAAGATTCTATATCTGGCTGATATAAATCCGAATGTAGGGAAGAGATTCTTAGAAAACCTCTTCGTAAGACAGAGTAAATTTATTAATAAATAGCCCAATATAATTTGTTTAAAACGACAAAGTCGTGGAAGCTCAAGTCATCGACCTCACTGAGGTAGAGGTGGCGATAACTAAACCCATAAACAAAAGATTCCTTTGTAAAATAGTTTAAGGACAAAAAAATCGACCCACAGGGATAGAATACCCCGGTCATTCAAAGACTGTAAATTCATGCATAAACATGGAGGTATACAACCATAGTATAATTATAAGAAATAGGCTTTGTATGAGCTTACCCTAGGAAGTGCAACGTGATTAAAATACAAGAACAAATACATCAATACCTCAGTGGGTATATTTTAAACTCCTCTCAGTTTCCAACTCATTTAGGGAAAATAGTTTCCCCATCGATAAAATTTTTGTATAAGGTTGGAATATGTGTGATATCGATCCAAACTTCTATATTCAACATAGAAGGAAATAATGTTAATTACCTTGATTTAAAAATCAAATACACATAGGGTTTTGTAGCTATGTCGAGGAGTTAAGCTTATTACTTGGTGGGTGGCTATCAAACCCTTTCTAAGGGTTCGACCTGACTTTGGTGTAGACTACAAAAAGATTACCAAAATAAGAATAATTCCAAAATATCGTAAACATGAGATACATTAATAAATGAACCGCAAAACTTAAAGGGATATAAAAATTCTTACCTTGTCAAAACCATAGTTGCAGTTTCCAAGCATTGCCCAAGCATTTGATAACTCCTGCGTATGGGAGAGAGTGACCTCAAACACGAAGGACACCATTATCTATGTCGTTAACATAGACACAAGGGGTTAATAAAAGAAGACGATGACTTGGAATTACACAACTGAAGTAGTGAAGAGTTGACTTCCTCCATAATGAAATAGATAGTGAGAATACCTATAAACTCCTTGACAGGCACTAGAATAAACATTGCAAGGAAAGGAAATAGAGATAACACTCTGCACTTGACCTCAATATGAAATCGTGAGGAAAATAATGAGGCTTCACACAAACTCAAGTGAGTGTAGGAATGGTACAAGTGTTAATGGACAGTCTGTCGAATTAATGGCACCAACCTCAAAGAAATAGATGATTGTATATGTTTAGACTTGCGAGTAATTACATCGTTGATAAAAGAATTGCTTGTTGCTCATACAAATTTCCACAATGGTTGGGTAGATGTGAAGGATGATATACCATTAATCCTCCATGGAAATTCATGTTCCACTATTTTTATTAACAACTAGAATGGTTATGGTTAGTAATAACCCATTTTCTTTTCATATGGTTGCCAATTTAAGCGACGGGAGTGAAGACATATTTAATTAATGGGTTTTGTTGAATGTAGGTTAGGATAAGTATATTTATATTAATGGATTTGTAATTGGAATCAACAAGAACATATACAATTTCTATGGGTATCAATTATAGAGAATGATAAAGTATTGAGATAAATTCCTAAACATTCATAACAATAATAAGATAGGGGGAATTGCAAATATGTTAGGGTCGAAGTTAAAACTATGGATAAGATAAAGAGATGAGGTTATAAAGACGACCCCATACCACATAAATAAGGGTCTAAGATAAGGATTGTTATTATAAATTATATATAAATGAAAAAGAAGCTGAGAAGAATATCTTGGAAGTATTTCCTCATTGAATTAACACGTTGAAAAGTTAAAACATAAACAAACGATGTAACAATGATATGTCGAACCTTACCCTTGAATGATATGGTTAGCCACATCAATGAGTTTGATGGACAAGAATAGGGATTAAATATGAAAACCTTAGTTTTTCACACATAACAAAAGAGAGTCTAAAAGGGAAGTTAATGAGTAGTAAGAGTTCATAACATATAAATAATAAAATTAATAACAATGTTGACATTTTAAATCACTCCCTGGTCATCAAGAAACAATATTAGAAAACAAATGTGAGTGTTTTGGTGATGTTACAAATGGTATCAAAGCATGGTTCAAACACTAGGGATTTATGCGCACAAAAAAATAGAAAATTGTTCCTTCATTACATTATGCAATCATTGTAGAGTTGTGGCCAGCAGGGGTTTGGTCTACTGGCCAATGAACGTACTGTTAAGGCGTTCGTGCTGTTACGCAGGTCACGAGTTCAAACCTCGATTTATCCGGAGGCGTTCTTGCGGGATGTGCAATTCTCCCTAGGGGTTATAAGGTAGTCAACAGGATTTGACCCCATGTCACGCGAGTACGATACTGTCGCCATTGCTGATTCCCCTAGTCATAAAAAAAAATCATTGTAGAGTTGTTAAAGAGAAGGTATTAACATAAAAACTTCTTCTTCACTTATCATAAATAACAATAGAAAACATGGTGGACGAAACCGGGAGAACAACACCAAGTGGAGCCGAGATGTGTGTATAATGGAACAACGAACAACCCAAAAGTAATTCATTAGAGTTACTTGAAACCATGAGAAGTATAAAGAAAGAATTGCAGAGTATTAAAGAAGATAATTAAAATTTGTTGAAATCCAGTAGGGAACAAGAGGAATTAAATGATATCTTACTTAAGAACATGACTGAGATTAAAGAGAATAAGAATGTAGGACATATCTCTAGTAATGCTAATAAGGAAGTCTCAAATGATGAATATCATAAGAAATCCCATAAGCGACAGGAACACCTAGTATTTGGTGATAAAACTGCATCAATGACTAAGGAAAATAACAAGGACATTTCTCAGTACAACACCTTACAAAATAAACCACTTAACAACAAGAAAAGGAAATGACATAGTAACAAATTAACTAGTGAATTTAAAAATATATCACCACCTAGTTTTGATGGTGAGATTGAATAAGGAGTAGAATACTAGCTCTTAAATATGGGAAAATATTTCAATATCTATAAATACTCAGGGAACTTAAGGGATAGATTGGTTGTGTATCACTTGAATGGAAAATCTTATATCTAGTGGTAAGAGACAAAAATGGTAAATAAAATTAGGAGCAATGAACTCACTTTGAAAATATTTAAAAAGTACTTCAAACAAAAATATCTAATTGAAACATATTTTGATGAAAAGGCTAAGGAGTTTCATGAACTTAGACTAGGACAAATGACCATAGAATATTTTCTTACCAAGTTTGTAAATATGATGAGGTACGTACCTTATCTTAGAGAGGATAAAGCAAAGGTACAATGTTTTATGAGTTGTTTTCCTCAAGCATATAAAGATGAAATTGAGTTCCTTAATCCTAATATGATGGATGAGGTACTAAGACATGGTAAATTATGTCATAACTAGTTTAAACAAAGGTATGAAAATATAAAAACATGGCAAGACAAGAACAAAAATAAAAAGTTTGATCATAGAAATAAGAAGTTAAAGTACCAACGTCATCTGTCTCATAGTGCACCAGTTTAACGAAACAGGTTTAGTGGTAAAAAACAATGTGTATCATCTCAGAATAGTAGTCGACCAATTGATGCAGTTAATAAACAAGTTAGACCACCATTACAGTGTTGGGGTTGCAAAGAACCTCATCTATACATAGATTTCCCTTTGAATAAGAACTGAAACTTGATAGTGCATAGTGTTTAGGAAGCAGTAATAGTTAATGACAAGGCACAATTTAATAAAAATATTAATGCATCCTTGGAGAATAGATGGGTTGATTGTCAACCTTCAATGGAGGAAATTGAAGGTATGATCAACGAAAAATATGTATCTATTTTAATTGATCGTAGTGCAATTTTAAGCTATGTTTCCCCTATTTTTTTTCCAAGAGAAAAAAGAGTAAATTTTATTAATGGAAATAAAAATTACATTCTGAATAATGCATGCCGAAAGAAAGAATTTAGTCTAGAAAAAGAAGCTTTCAACCCGAAAGGGAAGAAAAAAATGAGCATCTAGAAGCGGTCTTGATAACATTGAGATCTGCATTAAAAATAACCTCAAGATCCATAATCGGAAGGCCACAAGAAATCTTGGATGAACTAGGCCAGAGCAACAAAAAAAATACCCTCAAGATCCATAACTCGAGGGACATCAATAAAGGAAACCATCAACCACAAAAGAGAAAGCCGAAAACTGCACACCCACATAGGACCTCAAAGTGCTGACCAGGCACAGATCAACATTGCACACCCTAATAGAGATGACTTGTAATATTTGACACAAACACCCAAGAAGAAGCAACAACCCAATCATCCACTCCACAAAGAACCCGAACCTGAGAGGAGCACAGAGTCTCCCAGCAACCAAGGCCTACGAAAACCCTAAAATTGCATCAAGAGATGAAAAAACCAATAGGGATGAGATCGACTAGATCCTCCCAAAAAGAAAACAAATGAAAAAAACTCCACGCGCAAATATGGCTGCAACATCAAGAGGTCGACAACCCGTAGATGAAAGATTAGACTTCAAAGTACACAAATGAAAAACCTCTGTGTGCATAAATGGTTGTGGCATCAAAATACCAACATCCCGCAGATGAAAGAAAAACTTACAAAGGACCATATCTAGAGCATAGAATCCGAGAAAAAACTACCACAAGTCATGGGAGATGCACTCACATCCATAGTCTCACACCGAAAGAAGAAAAAGACTAGATCTGCTTCAGGGACAACACATCCACCAAAAAAAATACAAGAAGAAGTAAAAAATAAGTTTAGATCTTATCCAAAGGAATCATGATCACCACTAGGAACAAAATCCCACTGTTCATCGAGCCCAAGTGTGACGTCCCCAACCACCCAACAAGGCCAAAAAATTCCACAGAGGAAACATCTGTCTTCTCTGATACCAATCTGTAACACCCTCGTCCACGCAAGTCTAGGCATGCTACTCCAAATAACGTTCTGATACCAGTGTGTGACATTCTCGACCTTAAACCAACAGGCCATGCCATGCCACTAAATAAATTTCATGTGAAAACAACATCAAAACATACATGCAATATATACAAACAATTATAATAACATTATAACATGATTCCAAGATACACATCATACAGAGAACAGATATTTGGTACTTTAATTCTAATAGATGACCACCAATTGCATGCAGACCTTCCACAAACCTCTTAGCCTTAGACCACGCTTCTCATCACGCTCAGCATTGGGTCACCCCCGAGCTGGAACTAAATTCCACCCAGGGAAAATGAATCCTAGACTAGGCTCGGGCTACGGAAAACTGCACAGTGCAAATAGAAGGATTCTCCCCAAGGAGCCTACTTACACCCACTTCTCACAGAATCTCATTCCCCACATGCATGTCCCACCTCAGGAATATGCAGCTTCACTATTCCATAGTCCATCGACTGCTCTAGTTTCCTTCCAAGGCTTCAACAATAGGATGGATCATGAATTCTCAGAGCTCTGTAGCGGTTGTTGGACTCCCTCCAGGAGAAATCACTTCCCCAACAAACTCTCTCACCTGGAGAGAGTTTCTCACATGCCTGACAAAATACTTCTTCAATCACAGGCCTGAAAACCTGCCTCTTCAACCACAGGCCTAACAACCCACCTCTTCAATCCACAACCACCAAAATTGGGTAAGGCAAGGGGATGACTCAACAAATTACAGAGGTTCACAATGGTGGAAATGGCTCTGGCTACATGTTTTTTTAGTTCATGCATGAACTACACAATGGATGGCTAGAATCCTCAGGATGAACTCATGGGGAAAACTAAAATGGCCAGGCTGATCAAAATGATGAGAGCGAGCAAGGAAAATGGTGAGAATGGTCAGATTTCAGAGTCATGAGAGAGCCGTAATGGTGAGAGAGAACTCCACATGAAGGTGGCCAGAATGGTTCGTGAACCCCCAAAAATGGTGGGAATTCCCACATAAATATGCATGAGTCCTGGGTGACACTTGACTCTCTAGGAGCATGTTCCTCTCCACTTGGAGTTTGTTCCTCTCCCTAAATGAACTTAGGATAACTGGGTTTATTTCCCCACTTTAGTATTTTTTCAGGAATACATTATAATATTCTCTTGGGTTAAGCCCTCAAGCCTAACCCCTCTTTCCTAGCCTCTCATCCCCATCCCTTTTCCTACCTAGTGGAGCTTAGTCCCCCATAACTCTTTCTTCATGGTCGGTCTACACGCAATGGTGTTTTTTATTAATAATTTTCATAATTACATATACAAAATTAGGCCCACTGGCCTTAGCATCTAGGCTCTCTGGCGTAATAACACATAATCCTACCAACTTATAATTACTTTTCTCACCAGCCTATAAACAACATTACATTTGAAAAGGTCTCATCCTTGGGGTATTACAATCCCCTCCCCTTATTTTTGCACTGTCCTCAATGCAACTCATTTACATAATATTAGCAAGATTTTCAAAATCTTCAAAAAGATGTGAGTATTCTTCTCGCATTTTATCTTCATGATCCCATGTTGCATCATCAGGACCGTACCAGGTCCATTGGACCTTTACAATCCTTATGGCTTGATTTCGAAGCTGTTTGATTTTTTGGTCCAAAATGCATACCGGATGCACTTGAA
>JASDQU010102595.1:325531-343355 GCA_032191745.1 Picea mariana | reverse complement strand
AGTTGGCTTTCCCAGCTATAAAATGCATGCGCCCAATTTGACACATGTCTTCCTGAAGCCGCATGAGTTCAACTTAGCACTCGTTCCCCTTTCTCTTTGGAACTTAGGACAACATGGCTTATGTCAACCATAGCCTTTGGGAAATAATAATAAAATAGTATTTGCTTAGAGGCAAGCCCTCTATCTTAGCCCCTAGGCCTAGACACTTATCCCTCTTCCCTTACCCTACCTAGTGGAGCTTAGTCCCCCATAAATTGTCTTCATGGTTAGTCTACACGCAACAATGTAATTTTATTAATGATGCTAGTGTTTACATATACAAAATCAAGCTCGTGGCCTTAGCATATGGCTCACCAGCCTAATGAACACATAAGTCTCTCATATTATAACTACTCGACTCAATAGCCTATAAACATAATTACAATTCAACATGGGCTTGAGCTTGGGGTGTTATAATTCCCTCCCCTTATTTTTATACTATCCTTAGTGCAACTTATTTACACCATAACATCAAGATTTCCAAAATCTTCAAAATGATGCAGGTACTCTGCCTGCATGGCATCTTCATGCTCCCATGTTGCGTCCTTAGGACCGTACTAGGTCCACTAGAATTTTACAAGCCCTATATCTCGATTCCGAAGCTGCTTTCTTTTCTATTCTAGTATACGCATTGGATGCACCTGCAAGATACCTTATTGCTCCACCTTAATAAAATTCCAATCAATAACATGATTAACATCAAGTATATATTTCTTAAGCAATGAAACATGAAACACATTATGTACAGTCATGGATGCAAGAAATGCAAGCATAGATGCAACTAGTCGAGTCCTTTCTAGGAATTCAAATGGCCCACAATATCTGGATTTCAACTTGGAATAGTTTCCCAGCTTCAAGGAACTTCTGTTGGATTTCACTTTCAAGAACACATGATCATCAACTTTAAACTCCTTGTGGGTTCTACCTTTTTTTGCATAGCATTTATGCCTGTCTTGGGCAACCTTCAATTTATTCTTAATATTCAACATTTTCTCTTCCATTTCCTTGAGAAACTTTGGCCCAATTATTGCTCTATCAACTGGGTTATCCTAGCTTATTGGTGTGTTTCACTTTCTTCCATAAAGTGCTTCAAATGGGCTCATCTTCAGTGATGCTTGATACCCATTGTTGTAGGAAAATTATACCAAGTGTAGATAATCTTCCCATTTAGATGGTTTGTCCATCACATACATCCTTAACATGTCCACTATCACTTGGTTCACCCTTTCTGTTTTCCCATCAGACTCGGGATGATAGGCTATGCTAAAGTTTAGATTCGTTCCAAACCCTTTGAATAACCCTTTACATAACTTTGAGGTGAATTTTGGGTCTCTGTCAGATACAATTGTCTTGAGAATATCATGAAATCATGCTAATTCCTTCATATAGATATCAACAACATTAGTTTCCTTGTGACTAGTTTTCAATGGAATAAAATGGGCAACTTTCGTAAACTTATCCACAACCACCATGATGGAATCATGCTTCTTGCTGGTTCTGGGCAATCTTGTGATGAAATCCATTGTCACCGCTTCCCACTTCCACTCAGGAATGGGTAATGGTTGTAGCAACCCAGCTGGGTGCCTATGTTCAGCTTTGACCTTCTGACACTCCATACATTTGGCCATGTATTCTGTAATTTCCTTCTTCATACCTGGCTAAAAGTAATGTCTCTTGACTGCTGCCACTATTTTTCGATATCCAGGGTGCCCAACATAAGGCACATTATGCATTTCCTTCAAGATCATAATTCTCAACTCTTGGGAATTATGTATATAAATTATGTTTTTGTACAAGACTGTTCCATCAACTTCCAATTTATAATTTTCTACTTTCTGTAGCATCTTACCTTGTTGTAGCTTTGCTACCAATTCCATGTACTGCAAATATGCATTTGCAGCTTCCAAAATTATGCCTTTAATATCAATTTGATACATGCTAATGGTTGTAGCATGTAGTTCATGCACTCTTCTGTTAAGTGCATCAACCACTTTGTTCTCCTTTCCTTTGATATGTTTTATATCAAAGTCATACTCACAAAGGAATTCCAACCATATACTCTACCTAGTATTCAAGGTTGACTGATCAAACAAATAATTTATACCATTATGGTCTGTCTTCAGTTCAAACCTCTTTCCCATGAGGTAATGTCTCCATTTCTTCAGAGCGTTCATTATGGCTGCCAATTCCAAATCATGAGTTGCATAGTTCTTTTCATGATCCTTAAGCTTCCTATACTCATAACATATTACCAACCCATTCTAGCTGAGGAATCCCCCCATTCCTTATTTGCATGCATTTCTACACACTAGAAAATATTCATTTGGATTTGCAATCCTCAGGATTGGAGCACTGGTTAACAGTTGCTTCAATTGCTAGAAGCTTCTTTCACATTCTTCTGTCCATTGAAATTTATTCTCCTTCCTTTGCAAGGAAGTGATGGGGTGAGATATTCTTGAGAACCCTGCAATGAACCTTCTATAATAGGTAGATAGACCCATAAAGGATCTAACTTCTGTCACATTCTTCGGCGATGACCATTTTCCGATGGTTTATATCTTCTCAGGATGCACGACTATCCCATCTTTTGAAATAATATATCCCAAATAATGGATTTGCTTTTGATAGAATGAGCACTTGCTCAATTTGGCATACAGTTGGTGCTCTCTTAGCACCTACAACACCATCCTTAGATGATGTTCATTCTCTTCCTCCAACTTGGAATATACAAGGATGTCATCTAGTAAGATAATGACAAAATTGTCCAAATATACCATGAAAACACCATTCATTAAGCACATGAAAATAACGGATGCATTTGATAACCCAAATGGAACCATTGTGAATTCATAATGACCATACCTTGTTCTGAAGGTGGTATTTTTGATGTCTTCATCCTTTATCCTTACCTGATGTTACCCTAACCTGAGAGCTATTTTTAAAAATATCTTGGCATCCTTCAACTCATCAAAGAGATCATCGATCCTTGGCAAAGGATACTTGTTCTTTATACTAAATTTATTCCACTGTCTGAAATTGATGCACAATCTCATTGTCCCATCTTTCTTCTTCACGAACAATACTGTGGCACCCTAAGGAGACACACTTAGGTGTATATACCCCTTCTTCAAAAGTTCTTCAAGATGCAATTGCAGTTCTTTCAACTCTTGTGTACTCATTCTGTAAGGAGTTTTTGACACTGGATTTTCTTTTTGCTGATCATATAACCATTTTTCTCTCCTTATAGTGTCTTCCATAGTTTTTAGGTCATCATACTAGATCTTGTCATTGATCGAAGATGGAATCCCACTCAGTGGCCTTTGAACCTTAACTGTCTCGTCCTTGATGAAGGGGACATATTTCAACAACTCCAAGAATCTTCTTTCTTACTCATCAATGGACATACTTCCCAACTTGATTTCAAGGAACTCTTTCATTTTCTTTTCATAATAAATATTAGTTAAGTACTTCTTTTCAAAATGTCTCTTGAATTCTCTCCATGTGAAATTTTTCTCTATGACGTGTTGTACTTTCACAAGATGATCCCACCATACAGATGCTTTTCCTTTAAGTTGGTAAATGGAAATTCTTCGCTCTGCATCAGAAGAATAGTTTTGTAGTTGGAAATATGTCTTCATGCCCAAAAACCATGTCTCAACATCTTCATCTTTCTTGTGTTCTCCATCAAAAGTAGGAGGTTTAATCTTGTTCCTTCAGTTCATCCACTCCAAATCTCATGTTCTTTTTGGCAGCAGATGGGCTTGAACTACTGTGTTCCCTCCTCTTAGAGGTCCCTTGGGAGTGATGATGGTGTTTGCCAACACTCCTTGATTTCCTCTTTTCATCAGGAGACCCATGACTTCCTGATTTACTGTAGTCACTCTCCTTATCCAATTTTTTTTATATCCTTTCTAGGATCTATATCAACTTTATGTTGAATTCTCCCTGTTGATCCCTGGCTTTCATGAGATTTCTATTATCTGCTCAATGATTCTGGACATCTTTCTACATTATTTCAATGATTTTCATCACATCTCCTCCCTCATATATCTCTTCTCCATGCCCATTGGAGTTTGATACTTCAATTCCCAAATGGAAATCCATTCCTTTAGATTCATTTTTTGAACTAAAAGAATTATGTGCCTCCATTTCTATGCACTACGTGGCAATTCGGTTTGGTTCTGACAATCGTTAACTTTGCAAACACAATGTGAAGTCAACCGAATTTTGTCACGCCAACAATCCTTAAAAAATTCAACAGTATTCAAAAACCAATCTGATTCAAATAAAACTTTGATATTTCATTCTGCGGTTCTCGATCAATCAAGAGTCCCCACAGATATTTTATTTCTGAGCTCTGCTCTGTTTTGCAATAATTTTTGGGCACTCGCCCCTTTCTCTTAGCCCCCAACCCATGTGACCATGGGTTGTGGCCAATCTCTAGGTCGATAGGCACTTATTCAGGGCTTCGAGCCTCCGACTTTAGAAGTTTTCAAAGCACATCACAAAAAATCATTCATAATTCAGGATTGACGAACACACGAAGTAGGGTGGATCAACAGTCCATGAATACCCAACATCCAACAACTAACACTCACTATGGAACCTCAGGCATCAGAGCTCTGGGATTTCGAAGCTTTGGAACTTCAGGACTTTGGAGGATTTCACATCCGCACACCCCCAACACCCCTAATTTTTAATCTTCAAACACTTCCATGTTACCTTTGGTGACGTCATTATGTCTCGTCACCTTGACATTACAAAACTTTTGAAAGTTCTTCCTTTCGTTCCCTTATGAACAATTATTCCGTAGTGTCAAGTCTCTAGACTTCACAATTGGTGCCACGCGTCCACTGGGACCCACGATTTCCATACTTGAACTAAGATGTTGAATAGTCACATCACTTAACCCCTTTCAAATTGCAGAGGCATGCATCCGCGGTTTGGAGTAACTCGTCTTTCGTCCCGTAATTCTTTTGATGCTGACATGTAACCCCCTGGTAAAAACGTGGCTTGGATTGCGAGACTGTCTTGGGGAATTAACTCCCATGCAACTTGGGTCCCCGCAATGCCTCCTGGTCGTCGATCTTGATATATCATGATCAATGCCAATGTGGGTCCGTTGATGTTTAACTATCTCATGTAACCTCAGGGCCCACATAGAAAAGCTGACAACATTCCGAGTGGGGGCACGTGGCAGGTATAGAATAGGTCCACGTCACCTCTAAATGAGGTCATCATGACTCACTACTTCGGCTCTTCGGAGCTTCGGGCTTCAGTAGTTCTTGCCTCAACACACACTAATTCTCCCGAACAACCAATCTGTTGACACGCGTGTCTTCCGTCGATCAACGGCTATAGATTACTTCAGATCTTCAGGTTTTGGGAGTTTCAACCTCTCCACACTCATTTTCTCTTGAAGTGATTTCACCTAAAGTCCACGGATTTCTGCCACGTATCATCTCTCTCAAATCAACGACACAGACGAACTTCATTAATTTGCGGTTTCAAAAGGAACTCAGGACTAACCACCTCACAACTTTTCCAGATCTGACGATCTGGGGTGACTCTATTTCCTCCTTAAGAAATCCTAGTCGTTAACTCATTAAAACTTGAGAGTTGTCTCCCCCTTTGAATATTTCTTCCCACTATCTCTCCTGAGCTTTGTTTCTCAAATCTATTTCTCCTTAGAGGGTTTCTTTGACACTTACTTGACTTTCAGGTCAGTACACTCCTTTAAACAGATATTTGCGTCCCTTCACAAAAAAAATTAAGTTATTTCTATGAATATTTTTGAGTCAAAGAATCTATCGACGCACTCCTTGCACCCAGGGACACTCTAAACCTCGAATTTTGTCCCTTTCGACAACAATTCACTCTGAAATATTTGTTTTGTTAACCACTAACATGGCCCATCGAAGCTCAGTGTCGAAACCATGGCTCTGATATCAATTTGTAATGTCCCCAACCATTGACCCTTGTCCGGTAATTCTATCTAACAAACTTAAACTTGCCTTTACTACTCTGATACCAATTTGTAACATTCCCAGCCTTAACAGTAGGCAAGGCCATGCCATCGAGTAACTTGCGGAAGTAATCACATATAAAACTTAACCGGAAAATAGGGATAACAAGTGATTCACACTTATAAATATATGTCTATATAATGCAACTAAAAAAATGTCCCTACTCTACTCATACACATGTTCATGTGGAAGAAACATTTAACACATACATGCAACACACACACACACACACACACACACACACACACACACACACACACACACACATATATACAANTACACACACACACACATATATACAAGTATTACTCATTAATTATAATGCAAATACAAATACACAGAATTGGTACTTATCTTTTAACAGATGACCACTAACTGCCTGCAGACCTTCCATGAACCTCCCAGCCTTAGACCATGCTACTCATCACGCTTAGCAGTGGGTCACTTATGAGCTGGGACTAAACTCCATCGGGCAAGGGAATTCTAGGGTTGGAAAGGAAAACAAGGAAGTTGCACAGAACAACATGAAGGATCTTTTATCCCAGGAGCCACTTATGCCCACAACCCACAAACCCTCATTCCCCACACACCTGCTCCATCCCAGGAGGGTACACCTTCACTAATGCAATTCCATCAGCTACTACACCTCCCTTACCTTGGGCATCAACAATAGGCTGGACCATAAGTCTTAGAGTAGTGTAGCTTCTACGGGACTCCCTTCCAGGATAACTCACTTACGAGTAAACTCTCCCACTTGGGAGAGTTGCTCACAGGCCTAACAAACTGCTTCTTCAATTTAGTTCTTAAGCAACAAGAAACAAA
Source organism: Picea mariana (assembly GCA_032191745.1). Taxonomy (NCBI): domain Eukaryota; kingdom Viridiplantae; phylum Streptophyta; class Pinopsida; order Pinales; family Pinaceae; genus Picea; species Picea mariana. The sequence continues at coordinate 336,468 of JASDQU010102595.1, read as the reverse complement.
ATCCATCTACACTCAGGTGACGGTAGCAACATAAAATGGGTATGGACACCAAAAATGGAAACAACCAAATGCTAAGGCACAACACAGTTCAAGAGAATACAATTGTGTCGGGTTTCACAAGAGACACATGGGAAAAATCAGGTACAACTGCAGGGTTCCAAAGGTGCTTGCTAGATACAGAGGTGATGATGATGGAGAACTAGTTCAATGCATGAATCCCTGGTCAATCAAGAAGGTGACAGACTTCCAGAGAATCGTAAGGGTCATGAGGAACTCCCAACTAGTCTAGACACATGGATGGGAACAACGCCAGAGTGGGAAGTGAACCCCCAATGAGTTGGCTTTCCCAGCTATAAACTGCATGTGCCTAGGTTGACAGATGTATTCCTAAAGCTGCATGAGTCCCACTTAGCACTTGTTCCCCTTTATCCAAGGAACTTAGGACAACACGACTTATGTCAACCATAGCCTTTGGGAAATAATAAAAATTTTTTATTCCCTTAGAGGTAAACCCTTTTGCTTAGCCCCTAGGCCTAGACACTTAGCCCTCTTCCCTTACCCTACCTAGTGGAGCTTAGTCCCCCATAACTCTTCTTCGTGGTTGGTCTACATGCAGCCATGTAATTTTATTAATGATGTGAGTGTTTACATATACAAAATCAGGCTCAATGGCCTTAGCATCTGCCTCACCAGCCTAATAAACACATAAGTCTCTCAGCTTATAACCACTCGACTCATCAGACTTTAAACATAATTACAATTTAGTAGGGGCTCGGCCTTGGGGTGTTACAATTAGGCTGGGGCTATGAAAAATTGCACAGTGCAACTGCAAGGATTCTCTCCAAGGAGCCTACTTACACCCACTACTCACGAACTCTCATTCCCCACATGCATGTCCCACCATGAGAATATTCACCTTCACTGTTCCACAGTCCATTGGTTGCTCCACTTACCTTCTAGGGCTTCAACAACAAGCTGGATCAAGAATTCTCAAAGCTCCATAGCGACTGTTGGGCTCTGTCTAGGAGAAATCACTTCCCCAAAAAACTCTCTCACCTTGAGAGAGTTTCTCACAAGACTAACAATCTACTTATTCAAGCACGGGCTTGACAACCCGCCTCTTGAACCACGGGCCTAACAACCCCTCTCTTCACTCTAGAACAACCAAAATCGTGTAAGGAAAGGGGATGACTCAACAAATTACAGAGGTACACAATGGCAGAAATGGCTATGGCTGCATGCTTGTTCAGTGCATGCGTGAACTGCACAAGGGATGGCCAGAATCCTTAGGATGAACTCGTGGGGAAATATAAAATGGCCAGACTAGTCATAACGCTGAGAGAGAGCAAGGAAAATGGTGAGAATGGTCATCTTTCATAGTCGTGAGAGAGCCGCAATGGTGAGAGAGAACTCCTCAGGAAGGTGTCCATAATGGTTCATGAACCCCCAACAATGATGGGAATTCCCACATAAATATGCATGCATCTTGGATGACACTTGGCTCTCCAGGAGCATGTTCCTCTCCACTTGGAGTTTGTTCCTCTCCCCAAAGGAACTTAGGACAACTTGGTTTATTTCCCCACTTTAGTATTTTTTCAGGAATACATTATAATATTCCCTTGGGTTAAGCCCTCAAGCTTATCCCCTCTTTCCTATCCTCTCAGCCCCATCCCTTTCCCTATCCAGTGGAGCTTAGTCCCCCATAACTCTTTTTTCATGGTTGATCTACATGCAACGATGTTTTTTTTATTAATAATATACAAAATCATGCCCACTGGCCTTATCATCTAGGCTCTCTGGCCTAATAACACATAATCCTACCAACTTATAATTACTTGGCTCACCATCCTATAAACATCATTTCATTTCACAAGGGCTCGACCTTGGGCTATTACAACAAAGGGAGAAAAAGGGGGACACATAAACAAGAGGAAGAGAACATATGTGGTTGAGGATGCTGCTAGGGAAACCCTAGCCACAGAACCAAGTATGGACACTATGAATTCATAGTGGTAGCCTTTGGTTTATCAAATGCAATGACAACATTTATGTGTTTAATGAACAGTGTGTTAAGGAAGTATTTGGATTAGTTTGTGATTATATTCATATATGACATTTTGATCTATTCCAATTCAAGGGAAGAGAATGAAGAACATCTAAATTTAGTTTTTCATAACTCAAGGGAGCATCAATTGTATGAAAAGTACATTAAATGTGAATTTTACCAGAGGAAAGTGTGGTACTTAGGACATGTGATATGATGAGAAGGAATTTATGTTTACCCTGAAAAGGTCAAAGCAATTTTAGATTGGCGAATTCTGAAGGATGCTTCGAATATACGATATTTTATGGGAATTATGGGCTATTACCATAGGTTTATTGAAGGGTTTTCAAAATTTCCTTACCCAATTACTTCTCTATAGAAAAAGGGAACCAAGTTTAACTAGAGTGAAAAGTGTCAGGAAATTTCTGAGAAATTAAAACAACTTTTAACCACTTCACCTATCTTAAAAGTAGCAGATCCACACAAGGACTTTGTAGAATGTACGAATGCCTCAAAGGAAGGTATAGGAGAAGTATTAAGGCATGAGGGGTATGTGATTGCATATGAGTCAAGGAAACATAAACCCCATGAGAAAAATTATGGAACTCATAATTTAGAACTAACTTCTATAATTCATGCCTTGAGGATGTGGCGACACTATCTTCTAGGTAGGAAATTTTTGTTGAAGACTGATAATATAAGTGTTAAATATTTCTTTGAAAAACCCAACCTAAACACAAGGAAAGCAATATGCCTAGCCTTTGTAAGTGAGTATGATTTTGAAATTCAACATATAAAAGGGAAGGAAAATAAGGTGGCATATGCACTTAGTAGGAAGTTAAATGCAATTTTCAGTAGTGGTGTACAATCATATTTAAAATAGAAAATTGTGGCGACAATAGAGAAAGATGATAAATACAAGAAAATTATTGCAAAGTATCAAAGAAATTAGCTAACAAACAATGAAGTGAAGTTTAGTTGCAGCAAGGACAATTTAATCTTACATAAGAACATATTTTATGTACCAAATGATGCAAAATTGAAAATTTTGATATTAACAGAGATACACCAGAAACCATATTCAGTTCATACCGGTTATCAAAAGACAACAAAAATTTTAAAGAAATAATATTTTTGGCCTAAAATGAAGACATAAGTAGTTGAATACCTTTCTAGGTTTCTAGAGTGCTAGTGGATTAAAGCTGAGCACCAACACCCAACTAGATTATTACAACCTATACTCATTCCTGAGTGGAAATGGGAAGTTACCAGTATGGATTTCATCACTGTATTACCTATAACTAAGAAGAATAATTATTTTATTATGGTAGTGATTGACAAAATTACAAAACAAGCACACTTTGTTACGGTAAAATCTACTTACAAGGCTATAAATATTGCAAAGATTTTTATGAAGGAAATTTTCAGGATGTACGATTTACCTAAAACAATCATTTCTGACAGAGATACAAAATTTACTTCCAATTTTTGGTAGACTTTGTTCAGTGGAATGGATACACTACTAAATTTTAGAACTGCCTACCATCCTCAAAATGACGATCATACCAAAAGGACTAACCATATTGTTGAGTATATGTTGCACATGTATGTTATGGATTGTCCAAGAAAATGGGAAGATTATCTTCATCCGGTAGAATTCACATACAAAAATGGTTATCATTCATCTCTAAAGACAAGTCCTTTCAAAGTATTATATGGAAAGAGGTGTAGAACATCATTGAGTTGGGATAACCCCGCGGATAGGATCATTTTAGGACCCTACATATTAAAAGAAATGGAAACAATAGTGGAAAAAGAAAACAAAATTTTAAAAGTACACAGGACAGGAAGAAAAATTATGCATATTTAAAAAGAACACATAGAGAGCTTAATGTTGGGGACCATGTTTACATAAAAATAAAGCCTATAAATAGTTCATTCAAAATTGGAAATATCTCTAAGTTATCACCACGGTATTGTGGACCTTTTTAAGTGTTGGCCAAAGTAGGACTAGTAGCCTACCAACTTGCACTACTAGTCCAACTCAAAGTACATAATGTGTTTCATGTTTCAGTATTAAAGAAATATGTGTTTGATATAACTCATGTTGTAAATTGGAATGTGATCCAGGTGGAACCAAAACGAGAGTTCCAGGTGGAATCGCTACGCATACTCGACAGGAAAGAAACTGTATTGCAGAACATAGCCATCACCTAGATTAAATTCCATTGGAAGCACTTTAGTCCCGAGGAGGGAAATTGGGAAATGGAAGAGTTTATGAGGAGAACTTACCCATTTTTGTTCCAAAGTAGAGGTTATTTCTTAGAACACTGAGGACGGTGTTCAGTTCAAGGGGGGAAAGATGCAACATCCCTCTAATTTAAATATTTGAATAATTTTGAACAATGGTAGTTGATGAATTTCTATGATTGTGGTTAGCTATAAGATAAACATTTGATGATGAGAAATATTTTTGTAAATATCATTTCATTTTATTAAAAAAAAATTTACTTCAGACAAATTGATGAGAGACCCCAACTTTAATAAGATAAATTCTTTATTCCATGGGAAAAAGTGAAAAAAGGGTAAAAACCACTAGGTTAAAATTTAATGTTGTCCATGAGGACAAGTATAAACCTACTCCCAAGAATGTGGGAGGTGAGGGGAAAAACTAGCAAGAAGTTAGACCAAGACTCCCAAGAGTTAGGGATGAGGCTAACTTGAAAAAGGAAGAAAAGGACCTAGGCAGATTATTATTATTTTCTTGCTAAAACAAGGAAAGAGACAAGTATGGTGTAAACATGACTATGTTGAGTACTTGTGCAGAGTTTAGAACTTGATGGTTCTGAGAAAGACTCATGTTCTGAAAATTACCCAGAGAAGGTTATTGACATTTCAAGTTTCCTATGGAATAAATAATTTGTCCCAGGGGTGACAGGAGCAAGTAATTTGTGGTTGCTCTAGTCTAGGGTTGGGAGTTGTTTAACTCTCTCCTCAGTTTGTCCCTAGTAAATATTTGGTTCAGATATGTATCTTTATCTATTTTTCTTTTCATTTTTATTCTAATGGATTTCTAGTTGTAGTGGTGAAATTTAATGTAGGAATCATGCAGATAATATTTTGTTACCCTTTGCATTATTAGAATAAATGGTAATGGTACTGGTTATAGCCATGCAAATGAATAAAATAATCTTTCATGAGATTAAAGGCAGTATAAGACCATATATTTTATTCATTTTTCATAGAAATAAGATGATCAATCTTTGTATTAACAATCAAGGAGTTTTTTTTTATGCCGAAAAGAAAATAGTTGGTATAGAATCTGTGGGAAACTCAATGATATTATTTTGTTTCAAATAGTCACAATATTATTTAATTATTTACCAGTAAAGAAAATCATTTTTGAAAACACAAGGCAATACTAAAGTATTAATAGTAATAATAGAGTTTGACTCTTTTAATATACTAAGATTGTTGTGGGATTAGACCATACATAGGTAAACTATTTCAATATAATCGAAAAGATAGAAGAGGAACCAATCTTGAAATTTCATTATGTAAAAATAAAAAATAAAGAAATCCTAACAGAGCGATATTCTCCAATTGATAAACTCAACACCATTATTTGAACAAGATTCTATATATGACTGATATAAACTCAAATGTAGGGAAGAGATTCTTAGTAAAACTTTGCATGAGCTAAAGTAAATTTATTAATAAATAACCAAATATAATCCGATTAAAACAACGAATTCATGGTATCTCAAGTAGTTGACCACGTTGAGGTAGATGTGGCAATAAAAAAACCCATAAAGAAAAGATACCATTGTAAAATCATTGAAGGACAAAAAAAATCGACCCACATGGATAGAATACATCGGTCGTTCAAATATTGTAAATTCATGCATAAGCATAGAGGCATACAACCAAAATATAATTATAAGAAGTGGTGTCTATGTATGAGCTTACCCTAGGCATCACACCATTATTAAAATACAAGAACAAATAAACCAGTACCTCAGTGAATATGTTTCAAATTCCTCTAAGTTTCCAACTCATTTAGGGAAAAAACATTCTCCCTGGGTAAAATTTGTGTATAGGTTTGGAATAAGAATGAGCTCAAGCCAAACCTCTGTATTCAACATAGAAGAAATAATGTTAGTTACCTTGAAGTAAAAATGAAATACAGAGAGGGTTCTGTAAGTACATCGATGAATTAAGCTTATAACCTAGTGGTTGGCTAGAAAAACCTTGCTAAGGGTTTGGCCTAAATTTGGCATAGCCTACAGAAAAATTACCAGAATAAGAATAGTGAAAAACTATCATAAACATGAGATATATTAATAAATGAACCACAAGACTGAAAGGTCTATAAAAATTCTTACCTCGTGAAAACCATAGTTTCAGTTTCCTGGCATTGCCCAAGCATTTGGTAAATCCTGTGTATGGGAGAGATAGACCTCAAAACTAAGGGATGTAATTCTTTGTGTCGTTAGCATAGACAAAAGTGTTACACACCAAAATGTCACACTTGAGTGTCACACCCTAAGTATCACAAGTGTCAGAAAGTGACGTATTCACTTTGTTAAGTGTTGCATGCACTGTCAAAAGTGTCATATGCACCTTACCAACTGTCACATTAATTTTTCTAACTGTCACAACCCCTTGACACCATGAAATATATTTTCCATGAACCCTAAGTCATATTGGAGGAAAAAACACATCATTTGAAGGCCAAAAACACACATTTTTCTTGGAAAATCGACCATTGTTTGGGAATTTATGAAGGGTGGCACCCCCTGGACATGATGGGGGAGTGAAACTTCATGAGGTGGTACCCCATTTCCATTTTATGGGAGAACCACATTATATGATGCCACTGTGTCTCTAACTCATAGGTAGCACCACTTTTGGTTAGAGGAAATCAAGGGATCTCCCACCTTTTCCTAAGGGTCAACTTCGACCTGGATGAGGTTGTTGTGTTTGAATGCTACCCTATGGGCTCTACCATATGGGATCTATCCTAGGATCTAATCCCAATTTAAGGAGCCATACCATCAACCATTTCCCTCATTTTCTCATATTGGTTGAACCTCTCAAGCCTATATATTGAAGGTAATTATAAGGTTAAGGGGGAAATATTAAAGGCATCAAACCTTTGATTCTGGAGGAAGATTCAACATTTTTATTTCAAGATTCATGCAAGGGATAGATGAGGAGAGCTTGAAGAAGTGATTGCATCATCAATCATGATTTGTAAGTGCCTTATTGGTCTTTTCAATTAATATAAACTTGTCCTATTCCCTATTTATCACAACAAAAGGGGGTTAATAAAAGAAGACAATGGCTTGGAATTACACAACTAAAGTAGTAAAGAGTTGACTCCCTCCATAATGAAATAAATTGTGATAATACCTATAAAATCCATGACAACAACCATAATAAATTATGCAAGGAGAGGAATCAGAGCTAACGCTCTTCACTTGACCTCCATACAAAATCGTGAGGACAATAACAAGGCTTCACACAAACTCATGTGAGTGTAGAAATTGTACAAGTGTTAATGGAGGTTTGGTCGAATTAATGGAACCAACCTCAAAGAAATAGTTGATTGCAGATGTTTATACTTGTGAGTAATTACATCATTGGTAAAAACCTTGCTTATTGCTCGTACAAGTTGCCACGATGGTTGGGTAGATGGGAAAGATGATATACCATTAATTCTCCATGGAAATTTGTGTGCCACTATGTTTGGTTAATAATTAGAATGGTTATGGTTAATAATAACCCATTTTCTTTTCATATGGTTGCCACCTTAAGAGACGGGAGTGAAGTCATATTTAATTAATGTGTTGTTTGGAATGTAGGTTAGTATATGTCTATTTATATTAATGGATTTGTAAGTGGAATCAACAAGAACATATAAAATTCCTATGGGTATCAATACTAGAGAATGGTAAAGTATTGAGATAAATTACTAAACATTCATAACAATAATAAGGTATGGGAAATTGCAAACATGTTAAGGTTGAAGTTAAAGCTATGGATAGATAAAGAAATTAGGTTATTAAGTCGACCCTAGACTACATAAATAAGGGTCTACGATAAGGATTGTTATTAAGAGTTATACTTAAAGGAAACAGAAGCTGAGAAGAATATCCTAGAAGTATTTCCTTATTGAATTAACAAGTCAAAAAGTTAAAACATAAAAAAATGATGTAAACATGATATGTCGAACCTTACCCTTGAATAATATGGGTAGCCACATCAATGATTTTGATTCACGAGAATGGGGATTGAACATATAGACCTTGGTTTTTCACCTGTAACAAAAGAGATTTTAAAAGGGAAGTTAATGAGTAGTAAGAGTTCATAACATATACATAATAAATTTAATAATTGTTTCGACATTTTAAATCACTCCCTCGTAATCGAGAAACAATATTAGAAAAAACAATTGTGAGTGTTTTGATGATGTTACATTGAGGAGCAAAGGAAGAATCAATCGACTTCTTGAGGAGAGAAAGCTATGATCCAAAGGAGTGAATAGGAAGGATTGGCCAATTTCATGAGGAGGAGAGGAAGCTACGAGCCAAAGGAGTGAATAGGAAGGACACAAGGGCTTCACCTTGCTGACCAATATCTGATCACGTTCATTCATAAATGGGGTTATTAAATTTTGAAAAATAAATTCAATATATTGTAGGTATTGGTGGGTGGATGTGGGGTCTGAAGGGATTTATAGGTATTTGGGGGTATAAAAATGGGTATCTTGTTGGATTACTAAGATTGGGGGTGAATCAGTAATACAACAATTTAATCCTTTTTAACCATAAAATCCAAGTGTTATATCAATGTAGCATTATCATCCAATAGTTGTAGAGTAAATAAACAATGAAAAAATGAGCAATCATACACATACAGAGTACACTAGTGTTTTTACGTGGAAACCCAATGCAGGAGAAAACCATAGAATGCCTTTTCTTATATGTCTTTAAGAATTACATTCATTGGAAGCACCAATTTCCTTTGTTTTCCAACTGCAACTGGAAGGAGGCTCCAACCCCCTAGCTTTTCAGGCTACAACCTAAAGGAATATCCAACTCCCCAATTCTATGGCTACAACCAAAAGGAGGCTACAACCCCTTGGTTTCTCAGGCTACAAACTGAGGGAAGCTCTAACTCCCCAATTATTTGGATACAACCGGAAGGAGGGTATAACCCCCTATGTTCTTCGGCTACAACCGGAAGGTGGATACAACCACCTATGTTCTCTGGCTACAACCAGAAGGTGGCTACAACCACTTGTCTCTGCCTCGTCCAACCACCCTGAAATAAATGTAGAATGATGGAACCAATGTCACACTATCACTGTGATATATATTGTTGTAAACTTGTACCAATCAACCTGTAATCAACGTGTACCATAAACAAGTGCATCAACCATGCACTTGTACCAAACAACTTGCAATCAACCTATACCATAAACAAGTGTATAAAGAATGCACCAACCTGTACCTCAACCTGTACCAACAATGATTGCATCAACCATGCACCAAATATGTACCAATCATGCATCAAATACACATAAACTATGACTCATGAAGATGTACCAACATCATCAACTATACACCTCATGTATGTGTCAACTCATCAACTACTTGTCTCAACCATGTACCCAACATGTACCTCAATCATATACCAAATACATATACCAATATAACCATCAAAAGTTCTTGAGCAATATGTCACACTAGCCATAACCAAATACCATAAACCATTACATCAAACCATGTGCCACAACCTCATTGCTATACAACCTTTATATGTAACATACCTCAACCAAAATCCCTCATGAATTTCATGATTCAAATCTGATTTGTAACTCTTTAATAGACTTGGTGTATATGATCACATACCTACAAACCTTCCTTAACTTCAACAACAAGAGACTAGCATTTTCATCAAACTTTACTTTAGTCTCACAGGACTAATTTTGGATTAGTCAACAAACCTAACTTGAAATAATCATAACTATGTACCTATAATGAATAAAGATCTAAAAATGGTACACAAGGTTCGTTAGTGTATTTTATGCAATTCCTCCATATTTCACTTCTTGGAACCTCTCAAAAAAGGAGTTATAGAAAAAATAGCATAGTTTATTGAATTTTGGCTTATTCTAGAGAGCGAACTTGTATAGCATGCCCCACACAAAATATTTGTTGTATGGATATGAAAATTGTACACATAATACTATAGATTGCACTTTAACCAATACATTTTTTCTTACTAAATTTGGATCTGTTATGAAGAAGTTATGGCGTTTTTACCTGAAACACGTTTTTTAGACTAGTTTCGGGACTAGCCACAAACCCTATTTTGCACAGAGTGTAACTCAAAAAATAAAACAACCCACTAGCTTAAATTTGCATCACAACTACTTGGATATGTTTCCTCAACTTCCTCCCAAGTTCACAGTCTGAATCATTCTAGAAAAACCGTTATTGTGAATATTGTGAGATGACCTGTAAATAACATACCTTAGAAAGCATCATCAAAATAATTTATCCTCCTTTGAATTTTGGCCTTCTTTACTTCACCTTCCCTCTGAAATTCAGATTAGATATCCTTTGGTTACCTTAGTCACTTGTAGATATTCAGTATGCTCAAGTGTGATTAAAAATGAGATACCCTTGCCTCTTATTTATACTTTTATGTAGCTTCCTCAAGGGGTTACCTTATAACCATCTTAACCACTTTCCTTATTTTATGACTAACCCACTTCTAACCTCTTGTCCACATAGTAATTTATCTATTAACTTTATTATTTAAATAATTTCTGTTGTATCCACTTTGACTTATAGTACACTCATCACTTCGCTTTATTATT
>JASDQU010102595.1:295454-306177 GCA_032191745.1 Picea mariana | reverse complement strand
TGACTGCTTATTCAGATGCAGATTGGGCAAACTGTGTTGATGAGAGAAAAAGCACCAGTGGAGGAGCATTCTTCCTGGGTGACTCCTTAGTATCCTGGCTTAGTAAAAGGAAAGGTTCCATTTCTTTATCAACCATAGAGGAAGAGTATATTGCTGCTGCTACATGTTGCACTCAGGTATTATGGATGATTCAGACACATGCAGATTTGGAGGTAAAATGAACTGCATCGATCCCAATTCATTGTGATAACACTAGTGCCATCAGTGTGTCTAAAAATCCTGTATTCCACTCCAAGAACAAACATATTCCCATAAAATATCATTTTCTTAGAGAGCAGGTCACCAATCAGATTGTTCAGGTCAATTACATTCCCACTACAAAACAAATTGTAGACATCTTTACGAAACCTCTAGCAAAGACACCATTTGAATATCTCAAACAGAAGTTGGGTGTCATCCCATCTCACATCTAAGAGAGTCCATACTGTTAGGGGGAGTCCTGTATTGGTTGCATATCTGATCCCTCCTAAAATTAATGCAATAGCTCAGGGGGAGCGTGTTTTCTTTGACATTGATGTCAAAGGGGGAGAAAAGAACGGGGGTGCCTTTGTTGCCATCAATGCTAAAGGGGGAGATTGTTGGAAGGTTTACAGTTGAGAGTAAGCTTGTAATTGATGGCAAGAACACTGATGGCAAAGATCAGCGATGGCAAGAACAACGATGGCAAAGATCAACAATGGCGAAGAACAACGATGGAAAAGATTAGATATGGAAAATAACAACGATGGCAAGAACAATGAAATAGCGAAGTGACGAAATCGCAAGGTGGACGAAATCGCAAAGCGACGAAATCACGAAGGTGGACGAAATCGCGAAGCAGCGAAATCGCGAAGTGGCGAAATTGTGAGAAGATCTGGGACGTAGGATATGGGGTATCTACAAAGGACCAATAACCGTTAGATATGGTGAAGTTGCAAGGTGGATAGGACAGTCGTGGACCATTGGATCAAGAGGACACATGGCGAATGTTCAGAGCACCATAAAGACTCCATTTCGGAGTTTCGCAGGTCGGGAAATTCAAAAGAAAGAGGCTCGAATTCGCGATATGCGAAATCAGAAAACTATCTTAACTGTCAGATCGAGTTTGATCTGGACCATTGATCCGACTCCATCTTGGAGTTTCGCCTATCATGACTTGGAGTGACGAGCACCTCCATCTAAGGAACAACGAAAAGCGAAATCGCAATTTAATCATAGCCGTTAGATCAAGGTGTGATATGGACCGTCGATCCAACTTCATTTCAGAGTATCGCCTATCGCAACTTGGAGTGACAAGAACCTCCATCGAAGAACTCGTGAGATGCGAAATTGCGATTTAATCGCAGCCGCCAGATCAAGGTGTGATCTGGACTGTCGATCCAACTTCATTTTGGAGTTTTGGAGATCATGACTTGGAGAGTCAAGATGCCTCATCTCCAGATTCATGAAACGCGAAATCACGAAAGTGCTTTATGCTTAAGGCTGTGGTCACAGCCCTTGGTCACATCGACGAGAGATGGAGGAAAGAGCTAAAGAAACCAAGCTCCTTTTCGGGGATCACAATCGGGAATGTTGAGACACATGGTCACACGAATGTCGAATTGCCAAATGCCGAAATGGTGAAATGAATGCAAGATCCCAGGGAGCCAATCCAATGGTGCAGGTGAATTTGAACAAGATCAGAGGGCTACTATAGCATGACACAGTGTAACTGCCAGAAACCACTGATGGTTTTTGCTAGAGGACTAAAAGACACTTCGAGGTGATTGAAAAAGGAGGTGAAGAGTCTCTGGGAATCTTCAAGAGGGATGAATATGTTCGTGGAGGTGATTGATAGCTGGATGAGCATTGAGGCCTGTAACTGGAACAGAGAAGGTGAGCTCGACTATCACAAAGAAGACGAAGAGTCTCAAACTGCCAGAGAGGCTGAGGAATCTCAGTATAACATACAGTGATGTTGAACGAGTGGAAAACGGCCAGAGAAGCTGAAGAGTCACGATGATGATCAGACAGAGCACTCGAGTTGTGGAGGAATTTGGCACGGAGTGAGCATGCAGAGGCATTGCGAATATTGCATGCACAAAGACAACAAAGACTATAATAATGCTAAACAAAGAAGAGATAAGGGTTGTCGATGTGTAGGAGAATTCAAGGGGTGTGCAAGGAGGCAGAGCGCAGGAGAAAAAATGCAGAGTAGAGGAATGTTTGATTTAAAGGATATGTTGCAGATAGCATATAAGGCAGAAGAATAGAAAGTGCAAGGGGTGTGCAGAAGACATTGATGCAGACAGGGAAGAGCAATGTAACAGAACAACTACAAGGATGGTAAGCCATTTAATAACTTTATATCGCTGTAATAAGTTTTAGTAACAAAAAATTTATATTTCAGGGTGGTTGGGAGGTGCTAGGGAGGACTGGTGTCCTCAGAGGTTCAAGTGGGTGCTTGAACACAGGGAGTTGGTGCTTCCTTCTAGTTAGTGCTAGAGAAATTAGGGATTTGGTGCTTCCTTCTAGTGGGTGCTAGAGAAAACAGAGAGTTGGTGCTCTCAGCAAGTAGTAGCTTGCAAAACTGAGGTTGTAGCCTCATTATGAGTTGGTGCTCATATGTATGATAATGTAAAGAATGTAACTNTTATCATATAAAGAAAAAGAGGTTTTTACCCTATATGGGTTTCCTCGGGAAATATTTGTCTCTGTGTTTCTCATATATGTGACTGATGTTGAATAAGTCATTGTTTATATTCCTGCATTATTGTCATCATCATTGAGTGCCCTGTAAAGTTTTTAAAAGAAGCATAATTGTTTAAGCACAGTAACAACTGATTCACCCCCGCTCTCAGTTGTCCAACAACCACTTCATACAGCACAAATACAACCGCTTCTGACCATCTTAGAAGTATCTATACGATCGAAAATTTTAGGCTACCCCAAAAAATAGTCTCGATAATGAAACATTCAAGTAATCGATCTTACAAAATGACCTTTTTACACACGCTCACAAACACAATAATAACCCGTAACTGATTATCTTGGAGCACCAAAGTACAACAAGACCTTCCATCATTTAACATAATTGTAGACATACTCAAACTAGTTATGTTCTTGTGGCACCGAAGAATTCAAGAAATACAAGCTTGAATTACATCACTCTCTTCTATATTTGGTTCTTTAATTCTCACAAATCTACACACTCAAATAAAAAACAAATATTTCACACAACAACAACAAACCCAATCTGATGAAGGATAGGTTGCTCTCAAAGAGGCAACACACGACTGGATATGGGTGCCTCATCCATTCATCCAAATAGAGCTTTCATCACAACATCAAGCCACAATTTACATCATCTTCAAAATAATAAAAAATAAGAAGTATGACCACATTGTTGACTTAAACCTCCTTTATAATGGCCGTGCCATGCATTCTATGATTAAATTTAATAACCATTATGGAACCATTAATTGAAATGGCTTTGTTTTTCCATAAGCAACGAATTTCCTTCTAAGGAGACAATGCATTCTTCCCACAGCGATCCACGCATTCTTCCCACAACTCCTTCACGCGGATTCAGCTCCTTCATGCAGATTCCTCCCACGGCTCCTTCACACAGTCGGCTCTCTTTAAATCTGCTTTACGACGGTGAATTCCTTTCAAACTCTAGCAAACAGAATAGCAGAGCTATTCGTACACACAAAATCTTCACCAGCGATGACTCCACACTTCGCCTCCACTTGATTTGCTTCGAATCTGGACGCAGATCTTCTGCAAAACACCTAGCAACATATTACGATTTGACAGATCTTTAACTTGCATCTTCTCTTCAACAATGTTCCTTCAACTGTGTGTAGGCAGCTCCAGTTCTCCTCAACGAACAACAAAAGGTACAAAAAATTCAAGCTATGGATATACTCCCTGCACGATAGAAATGCAACAACAAAACAAACACGTTCCAACAATACCTGACTTAATTAAACCTTCGTGCAGCAGATAATTCCTTGATGCGATGATTTGGCAATGGAAGCACTTGATGACAATGCGCAGTAGCGGATCTGCGCTTCAGTCAATGGATCTGCAGACTTGCAGAGTTGTGATCAAATACAAACACTCAATAATTTAAACAATACACATTAAACAATTCAACACACTCCTACCCTACATATATATATATAGGATGAGCTCTCAATTTATCTCATATTTTAGCCCCTCTCATGAGAGAGTCAAGGTTGTCCTTGCTCTGATACCAACAAAAAAATTGGAGGAGCCATTGTATAGGAATAATTCACACAATAACAGTTTGTATTACTCAAATATGCACACAGATACAGTATATATAGTTGGAATGAGATCCAACTTATTTCACTCTTAAAGGGAGAGGTTGAGAGAATCTCTCAACAACTTCCAGCTAACCCAATCCAATCCCTAAACTCTAGGATGCATCATAATGAGGCATTATCTCTAACAACTTTTTATGTGAAAACAAATCGACCCTTGTAGGCCCTAACCTAATGAAAGGGGTATAACGTATTAACAAACAATAATAATATGAGAATGCTAGTCGTTGTAACAAAGACTCCTTAGAGTCAAAATCATCTATCGTATTAAAAACGAATCAATATTTGTTTAAAAACAATGCTTATTGAAACATGAATTTGAGCGGTAGGGTAAGCCAAAGTTTTCATATGAATAAATACAGTGGGTTGAACAAATGTGACGAATGATGTATACAATGTCATTACCAAAACCCGAGACGTTAGCCTCTTGTATAAGGAGAGGAACCAAGTACTCGGTAACCTCGATTACGATGTGGGTGCCAATATTAAAGAGCTCACGCTCCTTAGAGCATAGACCACCATGCAAATCACCATATATAAGTTAGAATTCGTTACTACCCGAGTTGGTGTGCAAATGGAACCCTAGGGTTATGAAAATATATTTCATTACCTTGGTAAACAAGTGGCGCTAAATCTACTTTGAAGAAGTCATTGATTCGAACCTTGGTAGCCCTATCATGGAAGGGCTTGAAATTTAATAAACATCAACCTGCACGGTTGGGTACCGTATATTTTGATACCTAGTAATGAAAGTCTAGGGACTGAAGGCACCAAAGATATGTGCAAACCCTGCACATAAGTCATAGCTTCAACGATTCAATACATATGATAGCTATATATATATATATATATATATATATAAAGCATATCTATTGAAAACTTAGATGGTATTTACCAGGTAAGAACTGGAAGACCATCGATTATGCTTAGGGACCAATCGTTTGCGACAAAGCGACCCTGTGCAAATCACATAAAACGATTTAGTTGATGAGATAAACAAAAAAAATACAATGAACATTTTCCTAAACGAAACAACTGCATAGATTAATAATGTTCACCAGAGCTACCTCATGATATCGTTTTGGTGCTTCAATAGCTCTGTGTTAAAATTCCAAAAGGGAATTTGAAAACCTATGGCTGGTAAGTTGAGTATAGTTCCAGAACTTACCATTCGAAACTAATAGAATGAAGGGATGGCTATCAGCTCATAGAAAAAAGTGATTAAAGGGCCAAGTAAAAAAAGTGATTAAAGAGCCAAGTACTTTGTAAGTATAGTAAAAATTGAAATTGAATTGATAATATAGAAATTGAACACCTTTAAATTTTAATAGTAAAAATTTTAATAAAGATAAAAGGAAAGAAGATTATCAAATATAATTAAATTAAGGATATTAATTCGTTTTTACATTTTGAAACTACAACTTGTCTATACAAGGTATAAAAACCCATCGTAAGAATATGAATAAATGAGACAAGGTTACAATAAATGAGATAATGTTACAGTGCGAATAAATGTATAAGAGAAAGATTTATAAGAGAAAGAATTGGAAAGGAATGTTGCATTTATCTTAGAAATTGATGGGATTTATGTTAAGTTAACAATCAAAATGACAACAGGTTTCTTATATAAAAACGAACATCACCAACCTTTTATTTTTTCATGATAAAGCATATGCTAAATATAACTATATAAATATGTGATTATAAATACAAGTATAACTATAACAATTGAGTAATAGGAGACATCACAAAAAGAGTGGTTCAACTCTTAGTATTTCAACAAAGATAAAAGGAAAGGAGATTACCAAATATAATTAAAGATAATAATTCTTTTCCACATTTTGAAACTACAACTTGTCTATGCAAAGTATAGAAACTAATTGTAAGAGTATGAATAAATGAGACAAGGTTACAATATGAATAAATGTATAGCAGAAAGAATTGGAAAAGAATGTTGAATTTACCTGAGAAATTGATGGGACCTATGTTAAGTTAACAAGAAAAATGGCAACATGTCTCTTATATAAAAATGAACATCACAAACCCTTTATTTTCTCATGATAAAGAATATGCTAAGTATAACTATATAAATATGTGCTTATAAATACAAGTATAACAACAATTGAGTAATAGGAGACATCACAAAAAGAGCAGTTCAAATCTTAGTATTTTAACAAAGAATTTAGTTTTTAATAAAAATATAAATTAATAATATTAGGACAAAATTTACTAAGTTGTTTCTTTTAAATAAGAATGGATAAACTTATATTAGAAAAATGGTTCTCATTTAACCAAATGATTTTTTATTACAAAATTGATGAAACTCCCTCTAGTGAAAATCAAATGTTTAAGTCTAAAATCAATAGTATTTTTAGAAAAATCAACCAAATATTATATATTCTATTATGGTAAGTGTATTTCTTCACAAATTGTCCAAACACTGATTAAAATTTGCAAAACATACTAAAATTCAGAAAATTCTAAAATGTTGGTCCATAAAGAACCCCTTCAAGAAGTTGTAAATTTTTAGTTGAACCTAGGTGGTCTCTTTTCGGATCCAAGTGGGCTTCTTGATCATTGCTTAGTGTTGTTTCTTTCAAATTTCCCTTTTTTTACCTTCATGAAGCATGGTTGACTAAATAAATCGAGGAGATGATTGGTTTCCAAACAAAGCAAAATGTAGGGCCTATGCTCCCTTTTACTAACCTTAATGCACCCCTAATTTTTTTATCATTAAAAATAATATGCTTCATGGGCCTATGTGTGGGTCATCAATGCATTGTCCATCTGTCTTAGGACATGGATTTGAGCTTCCATCTAGATTACATACCTCTCCCACTCCTAGGGATTAGTTTGTAGGGTATTCTCCCACACATAGTGCCAATGACTCCAATATAGGGTTTCCTTGGTCACATCTTTGTTGGCCTCCATAATTCCTCACTCTACAACTTACATATTCCTTCGAACCTTAATCAAATCACAAATTACACATCGTTTTCTTCTAAATTACACCATAATCATCGGAGGATATGCATAGCGAGGTCTCATTTCACCAATCTAAACATTATCACTCACCCCATTCACATACTAGTACCGAAACATGAGCCACCATAGCCAAATAGAAAACATTATGTCACCAAACCTCAATAACCAAATGATCCCACACTAAACTAGAGAGAAAGTGTATGACCTTGAATATTAACTCCACTGGTAATGATGTGACATACAAGGAGGGAATGGAGAGGGACATTAATTCATTGTCTTTTGCTTCATGGAAATGTGTCCACATCTCAAACTCTACCATGCTTAGTTAATTTATAAGAAATTCCTCATATGAGGGTGGGGTGGCGGTGGCAGTGGGGGGATATATTAGAGAAAACATAATAAGGAAGAGGCACTAGGACTCAAGCCCCACCATTTACACTTAAACAATCTTCTCCCATCTCTATTCTGGAATTTGTTTGTCAAAAGATTATTTCTCATTCATGCAAATATGTCCATGTGTCCTATTTATAAAAAAATGATCACAGACACTAGAATTCAAGCTCTAGCATTTACACTTAACCAACCTTCTCCTATCCTTATTCCAAAATTTGTTAATTTGTTTGCAAAAAAATTATTTTCCCTTACTATGCACCGCATATCTAATTACATGAATTAATCTTTGTAAACAATCATTTTTCGAGATAAAAAATGTGCATGTAATGATGGATCCAATTACCATGTTTTGTTATAATAATGGATGAATCTCCAACTACCGTGCTAGATAGAACCCTTGATACATACCAAAAACTTCCACTTCATTGTTAAAAGAAACTCTCAAATTCCAAACAAAGTCGCTTTCTTAATTTCTCCTCAATCTAGGAACCCTAACCCTACACCTCCCAACCGTAGTCAAACTTATAAGTTGTCATATCAAGCATTAAATAATCCTCTCATAGCGGGTGATTCCAAAAGTGTGAATCAATCATCATTGTTACTTGAACATCTCAATTTTACAAATCAGCATAATCGAGGCAAAGTCTCATTATGGGAAACCAACATACCAAGGACATAATACACTAAAGAAAACGAAGTGTATTCGGCTTATAGTATAATTGACGTGAACATTGCGGTAAGATTGATATACTCCAATCTGAATACTCTGTCATCTATTTCTGAATATTCTGTTCGTGATCTATTTATGAATATACTTTGACATCTATTTCTGAGTATTTTGTTCGTGATCTATTCATGAATACTTTATTTTTGAAATTTAAATAATCTGTCATTTCTTATAAGGGTGTTTATTATCTTTAATAATCTGCCATATGTATTTTAGATATAATGTGAATTGTGACACATAAGAGTTTTACTTTTGGTAATCTGGTGGAAGTCTTATTAATCAAAAGTCCAAATCAGGGCGTACTATTGTTATTTGTTAACATTTAGATGGATTTTTGAATATATATTTTTATTATTTTTTCACATTCAAATGGATTTTGAATATATATTTTTATTGCACTTAATTAATAGTAGAGTTTGTGTGGAGTCTATTTCATTTTCATTTCATATTTTATTTGTTAAGTGTTGGTTCATTTTATTTGTTTGACAATTATTTATATATTAGTATTGGAATTGGCATTGTCATGAAGTATGGAATTTTAATTGTCAACTTCAATTAAGTATTTATACTTTTCAATTTTGTAAAGATAATATTGTATTATAGATGAGTTAATATTAATTATATTTAAAGTTGTTTTTTTAGTTTTGTTTCAGTTTATTACTATTTTTGTGTGTGTTTTTTTTAAGGCTATACTCCTATCATTTAACACAACATCATCTTGTATGTAGGTTTCACTCATCTATAAATGACTGTATTTATAAAAAGACCATAAGACTCTAAAAATCCAATTTATAACAAATAAATTGCAAATTAATTAATATTTTTAATGTTTCATATTTTTAATTAATATTATAGTTTTTAATGTTTCATTTTTTTAATTAATAATGTATACAAAATTTATTAACTTCCAATTATTTAATTATAATTGACTTTAAAATTTATGTTTTTATATTAGCATAATTTATTGAAAAATTAAAAAAAACATATTTTCTTATATATTTTTTACACCTACCCTATTTACAATTATGTTTTGTGCCATAAATTATATCTTATGATATAATATAAAGTATTATAAAATAGCCATTTTACAAAGAAATTTAATTTAAATTATTATAAATAACCCATGTTACAAAAACAATTCTATGAATATTTTGGTTTGGTTTTAAATAATGTAAAGGAAAAAAAAAATGACATGTATATTATATTTATAATTTTATATTTTATTATGATTTAAAAAATATTGTAATTTATTTTTTATTTTATTATATTAATTTAATAAAAAAATTATAATTAATATAATTTATTTTTAATTATATAAAATATAATTTAATTTATTTTTATAATATATAATTTTTTATTTTAATATATCTAATTATAAAAAAATAATATAAATTAAAATATTTAATTAAATTCATTTTCATGAACCGCTTAGACAATATTCTCTCCTTAGCTTGCTCCCTCCCTCCCTTTTTTTCTCAAAAAAATTGCACAATATAAAATTGTACATATACCAGAAATTCGAAACATGACTGTATAATTCATATACCACACAGCAGTAACAATCTTTTTTTGTTCTCTCTTTCCTCCTCCGTTAAGGAGTGTGTCCACAATAACAAAAATAATAAGATCTTCCCAGCGTATAGTCGAAACTATGAGCTAACACTGTTGAGAATAGCTAAACCGTGAATCCATAAAAAAAAAAGGCAGATTTCTCATCTTTTCCCGACAAGAGAAAAGAGATGTTGCACACAAAGAAGAAAGGGATGAAAAAATAACTAGTAGAGGTCTAAAGAGAGTCGTGGCCCTTAGTACTTCTCAATGCAATGGTAGTAAGTAGCTTCTCTGGCAATTTTTGTAGTGCCAGTTTTGAGAGGCTATCTGCTTCTTGATTTCTTTCTCTAAAAATATGATCGAAAGAGATTTTTGAAAAGGAATTAATTAAAGCCGTTGCTCGCTCCTTCCAGCAATCCATATGACCTGAAGCCCTCCTTTGTCCTTCATCCAATCTATAAAAGGACAACCTACTTGCCAATTCAGCTTATAGTATAATTGCCAATTCAATGCACGACAAGATGTAGTTACAGCGTGTTATTCAAGTGATATCTTTTGACAAGACAGCTTCACTCTGAAAACCCTAACTAGAAAGGACAACTTCAATCTCAAAACCCTAACTAGAAAACATGTCGGTATGTTTCTTTCATTCAAACAAACTTTAAAGAATAGCATTTGTCAAAGCTAGCCACATCAT
>JASDQU010102595.1:244450-257130 GCA_032191745.1 Picea mariana | reverse complement strand
ATATCTGAAGATGAAAATGCTGTAAAAGAATTTCTCAGAAGCTCATAAATAATACAAATCCCTCTCTAACTGGTTTTCCCCTTGTGGGTTTTTCCAGGGTCGAAGTTAGACCGAAAATATTTGTGTCTAATATTTTCTGAGTTTTTCATATTGCTGATATTTAATTTCTACATTGAAAACGATGTTCATAATCCTCATGTTTCAGTTCTGAAATTTATTTTCTGTTCAGAAATTTATTTTCTGTTAAGTTTTTTTAGATGTTGAAACACCGCTGTAGCTTATGCTGAAACACCAGGCTGTAGCATAAGCTGAAACACAGTGCTGAGTATATGCTGAAACACTGTTGTAACAGATGCTGAAACACTGTTGTAGTAGATGTTGAAACACTGCTGTAGTAGATGTTGAAACACGGTTGTAGCAGATGCTGAAACACAGCTGTAGCATATGATGAAACAGTGCTGAAACTGAGTTTGGCATTTAAGTTTGACTGAAAAATCAGCGAACTGAAACTGGGTGGGATTTTGAATTAAAATTAACATGATTCAATGTCATATAGGTGTACTAAGTGAACTTTGATATTTGCATGGTATTTTTAAAATTTGGGTCATTTTGCTTCCATTTGTTTGGATAATTAGCTCAATATATGTTTTTTCATTAGCAGTGCACACATAGTAATCTATCAAGAATTTATTTATTTTCTTAAAACCTCTTGCTTCTTCCCATAGCTAGTTTTCATCGAAGTTGAAATTATTGCATTTCAATTTCCTCTTGCATGGTTTAAAGAGTCGAGTCGAAACGCCAGTTTGATGACCACTCCTTTGAGTAACAACAGCCTAAAATCAAGCCCTAATTAAAATTTGTCTAGCAACTTTTCTAGGGCTCTTCAAACCCATATTATCTTAGTTGTAGAGATTTGGAATAGGGTTGTGAGAATAGATTTCCAAAGCTGCTAAACAAACATAAATCTTTGAGTTAGGGAGTGAAATCCAGTTGCTATATCACTCACTTTGGGAAGCCCTTATAACACAAGGGTCAAGCATGAGGTCACATTGGGGCCAACAGAGTAGTCAACTGTAATAAACATCTATGTAATAAACCTCAAATTCACCATAAAAAAAAAAAAAACTTTCTATGACATAAATCAATTTCGTTTAAGCTTAGAATTTAAGAGAAGGAGCGATTCATTTATGTCCATAAGGATATTATTACACTAGTCTAATCTACTTCGAATATAAAAGCTTATGTGGGTAAATTCCTTCTATGATTCTATTACTTCCCTTAAATCTCAAACTACTCCAGCATAATCAAACGTATATAAGCGATATCTAAACTTAGGTCGAAGGAATTTTTGTTGTTCAGAGAGATAAAGAAATAGAACCTTGAAGTGTTCAAAGGGAGACGGAGATTGAAATCATCTCGCAGGGTCAAGATCCAGTGGAAGAACGCCAAATCATTTTGGCCAGATATCCTTAGAAGAAAAAATGGTGAAATTTCTTCAGGGAAAGGTACTTAAATCCCGTGGACCGTTGGATCTCATAGATCTATGTGGAGGTTAAGCTTAGGAGGAGTAGAAACCGTTGGATGAGAAACAACAGGAGTCGTTGATCCCTTTCTTTGAATTTCACTATTTTGGAGTTGCCACGTTAGAGGAGGGGGCCCGCTAGAGGACCATTCCATTCTGAATCCCCCACCCCCCATCATTAAAAGAAGAACTATTGGGGGGGTCTGAAAAACACCATAAGTTGTCCATCGATGCACCTATCATGGACCATAGATCTGAGCACAATTTTTTAACCAACATTCCGAACCCCCCCCCACACCGTTAAAAGAAAAACGGTCAAGGGGCTCCGGAATTTAATCTCAACCGTGGATCTAGGAAGACGAGACCTCATCCATTCAGATGTGTGCCTTTGTTACCCATGATTCCGGACCTCCCCCCCCACCGTTAAAGGTAGAATAGTCGAGGGGGTCCATGACGCAGACCCCCAAACCCGCAGGTCAGAAATCCCCACAGGATATTTCCTTTTTGGCCCTAAGAGCTCAACTGGCCCTTTTATTTCCCTTTCGGGAAATTAGTACCCACAACAACGCCTTGGAGAAATTCCCCTTTTATTTCGGGGTACCGAAACTCGCAATTTGGCAAATCCTGTGGTCAAGCGTCTGACCTCTTTGACCCTCGAACCCCAAAATACCAAACACTGGCTCTTCTCCCTTGAGTTTTGGCTTTTCGCTTATCATGGTTTTGGGAGTTGCGATGTCGCGCAACTCTTCCCCTTGACTCCCAGAGTTTCAAACCTTAAATCGCCAAAATCCTGAAATGCTTTGTGGTTCTATCACGTTTCGTGATTTCGGGATTCTCTTGTCAATAGGATATCCGGTTTGCCAAATCCTGAAGTGTCGAAACTCCAAATGTTTCTCCTCTGAGAATTCAATGGCTGTAGTCCTTCCTTTGATCCAACGGTCAGCGCAATTTCACGTACCGAGAGTTCAATATGCTAAATCTTGAACTCTTTGTCCTCTCCACCTTCCAGACCCCTAAGTACCGAAATTCCGAAACGACCTTACCTTTTTCCAAAACTTCACAAATCTTGACGAGAAGTTTTCTGACCTTCCACATGTCTCCTCGAACTGTACTCTTCTTCTGACGTGGACTTCTGCCACCTGTCACCTCCTCTAGCCTTCAGAGTTTTAACCACCCTTTGATAGCTCTTCCTTGTTTCAGGCTTCCGGGTACCGGGAGTTAAAAACTCTCGATCCAAAAACCTTATGTCAACACAACCCATGAATTCCTGAATCCCGAATTACTAAAATGCAGACTTCATGCCTCCATACTTTCCTTTCTCATTTCACGATTTCAGAGATTCTGATGTAAAGGGTTCTGCACCTTGCCAATCGGAATGCCGAATTCCCGAACCTCGATTTTCCGTCAACTCCTCTGTCGCAACTTCTATTTTCAAAATTTTCCTTCCTTCAATCTGATGTCAAGTGAATTCGAACTTTCGGGTACCGGGAGTCCTAGACTCTCGATCCCGGATCACTGTCCTCTCAGGTTCCTGAACCCCGAAATGCCGAATTGCCGAAATGCCCCTTCACAATATCTTGTGTTTCACAACTTCAGGGATTCTTATATGAAGAACCTGAACTCTTATCAACAAAAGTGTCGAATTTTTGAACTCTGAAATGCCGACAATCGATCTGTTGCACTCTCTGATTTTGGGTTTTTCACCTGCTAAATCCTGATATCTTGTCCTTGGGAATTCCGAAACCCTGAACTCCGAAGTTCTGAAACCTCAGCTTGATAATCTCTGCCCTTTCACACAAAAACTCCTTTTTCTCATTTCGGGGATTTGATTAGCCAAGGACTTGTCTTACACTTCGACCTCTTGAACCCCGAAATGTCGAAATACTCTGACGTTCCAAATAGTTAGGATCAACAGCCCTTATCCACCTTGCAACTCTAGCAAATCCTACGACCGTCGCTATTTTGGGAATTATCCTTGGAGAATTCTGACTGTCCAATCCCTTCTTCTTAAAGGATCTCTGATTCTAAACTTAGCCTCTGTTTGACAAAAACATCTCTCTACCTTCTCTTCAATGCTCGAAGTTGTGAATCCCTCCTGAGCTTCCTTCGACGACTTCAAAGACTCTATCCCTCCTGATCTTGCTTGAAAATATTCAAGTCCCTTGGGAATAACTCCTGCACGCACTCCTTGCGGCACTTTCTCAAATATGCACAAGTATTTGAGATTCTTGGCTCTACGCAACTCTACAACAACAGTCCTTCAACTACTCAGCTCAGTTGGTAAATTCGGAGACTTCACTCAGCCTGTGCACACCTTGCACGACTCCTATGCCTGACTTGCACTTCTGCTAGAATGAGATTAACGATATCCCTCCTGAGATTTTCAGAGATGAACTATGACTTCCGTCGACGCACACCTTGTGGACGATTTCACTGCACTCCTTGTAGCAAATTCTAGCTCAGATAGAGAAACAATTGAAACTCATTCCTTCCACTCCCTCTCTCAAATTTCAGACATTTAAGAAGAAATCATTCATACACAACATAAAATAAAATGTACAACAGGAAGAGAGAAACAACTATAAGCATAACATTCAACATATGCACACAGAAAGCATTACAACACCATGAGTCTGGATTCAAAGATTTATATATTAAATTTAGAACTTTTGTACATGGATGTTTCAACACATCTCTCTGCTCTCTTCTTCTACAACAGTTGAATAATGATAAAAATGATACAATGATACAATGGGAGGGTGTCTATATTTGTTTTCCCTCCGCTCTTGAAACTGTCTAATCTAAGATTTTAAAACTACCTACTTTCATTACTGCGCATAAATGCCTTCGTATCTTACAGATGAGAGTGAGACGCTCAAGGTCTGTTTACAATCAAGAAGTATGCCCCTTCTTAACTATTACATTTATGTTTGGCGCATCAAGCTTCAAAATATTTCAAACAATTTTAATCATGTGCCAAAATGCGTTGGTGCTGCCCCACACTCCCTTGCTGCTGATGATGCTCCTGCATCAGTCCGGAAAAGCTTGTAGACAATAGATCTGAGCGTCAATGCCTCAGCTATTCATCTGTGCATTTTCGTTAACCTTCCAGCACAAAATCATATTTTCTACGAAAGATTAGGACAATTTCTTTATGTGGGTTTACCCAGCTTTCTCTGCTTTTGTGAAAAAACCTCGTTAAGCCCTTTTCAACATTTCTTATTTCATTTATTAAATTTCTTTTAATGTAGTCTATATGTAGTACTAACTGAACTGGTATCTGTATACCTTCTCTCTCTCTCTCTATATATATATATATATATATTTCTATATATAATTTTGTAAGTACTATAAGTACAAGCCTCTTCCAATTCAATTATTCATAGATAGATCTGCTAGAACTTCAATTACAGAAGTCAACATGTGCCTATAAATAAGTCGGTACCTTTCAAGCTTATCTATACATAGACAATTCTACCTAGATTTTAGAGTTAAATCTACTCCTGTAGGTGGATCTGTTCTTTCAAGTTCATATATAGATAGTTTTGTCTAGCGTTTTGTTTCAGGAGGAACCATTCCAAGGATTTAGTCTTTGATAATAAGCTTCTCACAACGAACAGATGTCATCCATGGAAATTATTTCAACTTAGCACAATTAGATGCATAATATTAGATACACGAATCATTCAAACAAAGATTGAGTAGAATTTAAAAGAGGATTAAATACAAATTTGACATTTCGACAATCGGGACTCACTTTTACAGAATCACGGAGTTCCTTTGCTTTACTAAACCTTGAAATCCCAAAACTCTGAAATGTAGGGCCCACAGTCCCTTCGCATTTCAAATTCGGCATTTCGCGTATCATTTTGTTGAATGCCAGGTGTTCGTAAACCCCGACATCCTGAACCCCGAAACCTCGAAATGCTAGGCCCATAGTCCCTTCACATTTCACACTTCGGAATTTCGTGTTTCATTCTGTTGATCGTCAGTTGTTCGTAAACCTTGACATCCTGAACCCCGAAACCCCGATCATTATCATGACTTGGCGCATGATTTTTTTTTGTGTTCGGCGTTTGTAATCGTCGAAAACCCAATTGACCTTTGTTTTTCACACCATTTTGTCCTCTATTGTTTATGCCCTTAATCAATAGTCTAAGTTAATTTGTCGGTAAAGTTCCTGAATAAAAGTCTCTGGATCCTTATACTTACGGAGTATTCAGTTGCCCAATTTAAAAAAAATGGGTCATTCAAATTCGATTTCCCTCAGGCTCATATCGGGTTTGGAAGAAAGGGGAAAATTTCCCAAAGGTAAAAAGGGGATTTGGTCCTGTTGGCTATAGTATAACTTTATCCATAAATTTGTTATACAAGATTGTCCTGTTCATTAGGGTAAATAAAATAATCGATAACCGATTTCTGCTCAGGTCTCATTATGCCCTAAAATTTTAAATACCAGGGTTATCGCATTGGAGACAGGCCCTTTTTCCAAATGCTAGATTTTGGATGGACATACGCTAGATCTATAATACTAAATCATTTTATCTTGTTTCGACATATAATTATTACCCAAATGGTTTAATTCTACCATAGAAATTACTTAGATTGAATATAAAGGTCCAAGTAAGGTTCTGATTCTATGTTTTTTCCTTCCATAATAAGATATGTATATATGTACAGACCTACTCAATCCAAATTACTCATAGATAGATTTGTCTGATATTGTGATTACAAAAATATAACCTTTGCGTATAGACAAATTTATACTATCAAATTCACTTGCACATGGATAACTCTGTCTCAGGTTTTTAATTCAAGAGGGGCAATCCCAGAATTTAATACTTGATTATAAAACTTCATACAATGAACATATATCATCTATGAAAGCCATCTCAACTTAGTACAATTAGATACATTACAAAAAATAGATATAATCATTCACACAGTTACATTACAACAAATAAATGAAATCATATGTACAGAGAAGGAAAGGTTTACATATCTAGAAAAGTTCATGGAAAGAAAAAGGGAACAACCACGTTCCTCCCAACCGTAGAATAGGGTAGCCAAAACCACTTGCCCAATAGAATATAATAGAATAGGGTAGCCTAACGATGAATCTATGAGGGAGAACTTGGAAACTCCTTCTCAGCAATGTCCTGCAATTCCAACAGTTATCCTCTTTCCTCACACTTACTCAGCATTGCTCATAACATCAAGGAAACTCATAATCCTTTCCCAACATACTTGGCAGCGTCCTACCTCCTCACATATGCTATTTATCCATATTTTCCCAGGTCTTTTTCCCTCCTTTGGGTATTTTCGCATCTTTTCTAAATCCCTGATTTTTAGGGGCTGCCAATGGCCAAATCACTGATTTGACACTTGTAATAATCATCCCAAAGGTAGTTCCAACATGTTCCCCACTCATGGAGTCATGGTCAGTTAATTTTAACATGGTTGTTCCATTTGTCGTCCTGCAATTAATATAAATATTTTGCTTTCATACAAGTTTCATAGTCAAAATAGTTAGTTGAGTCCAAATAGATCTATGCCTGACAGTCACAATAATTAATTACAAATATCAAATTCGAAATTTGTAATTTCCATAATTGGCAAAAATTCTCCAAATTCGAATTACTAAAAACAGATATAAATTTCTAGCAAATTTAAATTTCAAAAATATTTTATTTTTGGGGATGTCACATCCTTTCCCCCTTCAGTAAAACACTGTCCTCAGTGTTCATTCCTTTCCTGGAACAGGATTGGATGAGATTTCCGCAAATCTCCCTCCAATTCCTATGTGGCCTCCTTAGGACTAAAGTGCTTCAATTGCACCTTTACCTGAGTGACGGCTCTATTCCGAAGTGTTATTTCTCTCTGGTCCAGAATGCACAGGCGTTCCACCTGGAACTCGCCTTCGGGTTCCACCTGCACCAAGTTCCAATCAATCATATGAGTAGGGTCATGAATATACGTTTTCAACAAAGAATCATGAAATACATTATGAATTCTTAGATTAGCTGAGAGTGCAAGTTGATATGCTATGGGTCCAATTCGAGCTAGTATCTTGAAGGCCCCACAAAACCTGGGTGCCAGCTTGGCACAGTTCCCTAAATTCAGTGAGCTTTTTCGGGCTTTGACCTTCAAGTAAACATGGTCTCCCACTTGAAATTCCAAGTGTCTCCTTTTCTGATCTGCATAGATTTTCTGTCTGTCATGTGCTTCTTTCAAGTTCCGTTGTACCTTCCTTACCATGTTCTCCATTTCTTGGAGCATCTCTGGTCCAACCATGATCCTGTTAGCCGAGTTATCCCAGCTAATTGGAGTCGTACATTTTTTTTCGTATAGTATTTCGAAAGGGCTCAACTTAGCCGAAGTTTGGTACCCATTGTTATAAGAAAATTCTACCAAGTGTAGGTAGTCTTCCCACTCGTTCGGTTTTGTTCTTACATACATGTAGAGCATATCCTCTATGATTTGGTTTGTGCTTTCGGTCCATCCATCCGTTTGTGGATGATAACTTGTACTAAAATTCAAGTTAGTATTTAGCCCTGCAAACAATTCCTTCCAAAAAGCAGATGTGAATTTTATGTCTCTATCTGAAATCACCATTTTAGGAATACCATGCAGTCTAAAAATTTATTTCATGAATATTTCAGCAATGTTTATATCTTTAAAAGTAGACTTTAAAGGAATAAAGTGTGCATACTTACTGAGTTTATCGATTACAAGCATGATAGAATCATTATGTTTCTGAGTTTTAGGTAAACGTATTATAAATTCCAGCGATATGGTCTCCCATTTCCATTCTGGTACTGGTAATGGCTATAATAGGTCGGATGGATGCTGGTGTTTGGCCTTAACCTGCTGACAATCTTGGTACCTATCCAAGTACTCTGTTGTTTCACCGTTCATATTAGGCCAATAAAATAGTTTTCTGATTATTTTTATTGTCTTTTGGTAACCTGGATGGCTAGAATATGGTTTCTTATGCACTTCATCTAAAACAATTAATTTTAACTATGTTGAATCCGGTATGTAAAGTTTGTTTTTAAATCTTAAAATTCCCTTCTTTTTGATACTTATATCTGGTTTATTTGAGTTTGCGATACTCTTTTTGAATTATGCCATCATCTTGGTGTAATTTTCATAGTTAATACCTGCTGTCCTTATTCTTTGTCCCAGATCACTTTCTGCCCTACTGATATTTATCTCAGATAACCCATGGACTCTTATGCTTAAAGCGTCTGCTACTTTATTTTCCTTACCCTTGATATGTCTGACTTCGAGTTCAAATTCCCTTAGGAAGGCTAACCACCTTTCTTGTCTTGCATTAAGGTCTATTTGGTTAAAAAAATATTTCACCCCGCTATTATCTATCAATAGGAGGAATTTTCTGCCCATTATATAGTGTCACCACATTTTTAAGGTATGTATTACTGCTGCCAATTCTAAGTCATGGGTGACATAATTTTGTTCGTGTTCTTTTAACTTCCGGGACTCATAGCAAATCGTGTGCCCTTCCTGAGTTAGGACACCACCTAGTCCCTCTTTACTTGCATCAACACATACTGTGAAGTCTTTATCTGGATCTTCTACCTTCAAAATGGGCGCTGATGTCAATAATTCTTTCAACTTGTTAAAACTGTCTTGACACTTTTGTGACCAGTTAAACTTGGTCCCTTTCTTTTGTAATGACGTGATAAGGTAGGCTATCTTGGAAAACCCTTCTATAAATATGCAATAATATCCGGTGATTCCCACGAATGACCGGATATCTGCCACATCCTTAGGTACTGTCCATTCCATAATGGATTTTATCTTTTTTGGGTCTACGGCAATACCTTCCGAGGAAATGACATGTCCTAAATATTGTATTTTTCTTTGATAAAAGTCACAATTGTTGAATTTTGCATATAGTTTGTGTTTCCTCAACGTTTGCAGAACTATCCTTAAGTGTTCATCATGTTCTTCCTCCGATTTTGAATAGACCAGAATATGGTCGATAAATACTACTACGAACTTGTCTAAGTACGTACTGAAAATGTTGTTCATTAAGCACATAAATGTGGCTGGTGTGTTAGTGAGTCTGAAAGGTACGACTACAAACTCGTAGTGTCTGTATCTTGTTCGAAAAGATGTTTTGTTTATGTCCTAGTCCTTTATCCTAACTTGATGATAACCGGATCGTAAATCCAATTTTGAAAAGATCTTAGCCCCACCAACTTGATCGAACAGTTCATTTATCCTTGGTAAAGGCTATTTGTTCTTAATGGTCATTTTGTTCAGTTTTCTATCATCGATACATAGTCTTAGAGTACCGTCTTTCTTTTTCACAAAGAGGACTGGTGCTCCCCATGGTGAGACACTCGGTCTGATATACTCTTTGTCCAAAAATTCTTGTAATTGTATTTTTAATTTCGTCAGTTTTGGTAGACTCATTCGGTAGGGTGATTTTGAGATAGGGGCTGATCCGGGTAGTATGTATATGGAGAAATCTATTTCCCTTCTAGGAGTTAATTATGGTATGTCATGCACAAACATGTCTATGAATTCACATAGGACAACAAAGTCTTCTAACTTGGACTTATCTTATTTTTCTAATAGATCTGTCACTTGGATGGTGTAAACTTGAAATCCCTTTCTAATACATTTCTTGAGTTGCATCATTGAAACTTGTCTGACTGATATGGGTTTTGGTATGCCTTGGGTTGTTCTAACAGTGCCAAAATTATCTTTATAGCTAAGTATCTTTGTATAATATTCTAGTACTGCTTTGTGTTGTTCCAACCAATCCATCTCGATAATCATATCATAAGATCCTAGTGGTAGGATGTTCAGATTGGTCCTTATCTTTTGACCGTCTAAGCTGAACTCGAGATCAAAAATAAAGTTAACTACTTTCCTTTTAGTACCTATTGCTAGTTGCATAAGCCATGATTTTTCATGCTTTAGTTTCTTAAGTTTATTTGACTCTACTACATCAGTATTAATATAACTTAACGGATTAATATAACTTAACGTAGCTCCTTGATCAATTAAAACAGAAATTTGAGTGTCATTGATTTTACCTTCGATTTCTACCACCGAGAACTGGTGGTCAGCTTGTCGACCATCTATGGCTACATTTATCTGATGCAGACTTCTGCCCATGTCTCCTACTGTTGAGGCTTCCTGCAAGTTGTGAACAAAATTTTTGTTTCCTGCAGTTAAACGTGGACAGTTCCTCCTTAGATGAGGTTCTCCACACTCCCAACACTTTAATGGATCATGAGAGTTGTCCCAAAACTTCTTTGTTCCCAGCTTCACCGATTTACCGCTACCTTGTGTATTCGGATGATTAGAGTGAAAATCCCTCCTTGGGAAACCTTTTGCTGCGTTTCGATAAGGAGCTAGCTGGTATTCCCTCTTCCATTGGTTCATACCATCTTGCTTCTTATCCTTCCAGGTCTTGGGAAACTCTACTCGATGTTTATACTAGTCATAGTACATTCATGCTTTCATGAATACCTCACTCAAGGATTTGGGGTTGTCAAACTCAATTCTGTCCCGGTAGGCCTGTGGTAAACAACTTAAGAATCATTGTATCTTTACCTTATCCTCCTAGATATATAGTACGAACCTTAGTAGTTCTAGAAATTTATTTATAAGGTCCTCCATCATCATCTGTCTGAGTCGTAACTTGTAAAATTATTTCATCTTCCTTTTATAGTAGCTTTCAGAAAGGTATTGTTTTTTGAAATACTTCTTAAAGTTGGGCCATTCCAACTGTTTCTCCTTTAGGCCCTTGGCCAATTTCAGGTACTTCCACCAAATATTGGCCTTCCCCTTCAGATTGTAGATGGCCATTATAACCTTCATGTTGCTGGAATAGTTGTAGATCTGGAAGTATTTTTTGATGTCCAACAACCATGCCTCCATTTCTTCTCTTGTCTTGGATTCTCCATCAAAAGTAGCTAGTTTAATCTTTTTAAATTCTCCTTCAAGGTGGTTTGTTTGTTTTCTTTTTCGGTCTGGTAAGGTTTTGTCTTCAGTTGAAGGTGTCCCTTTAGACGAACTGTCTCCTTTTTCTATTTTCACACCAGAATTCTTGGAGGCCCTTTGGCTGACCTCCTCCTCATGGTTACCATCCTTTGKTCTTTTCTTGGTTACTATACTACACAACAGGACTTCATTTATCTCTTGYTGTTTCTGCTGTGCCTTCTTCAATTTTTCATTATCGGCCTTAAAAACCTGTAGTTCAACAATAAGGTTCCTCATTGTTTCCAACACCTCTGTGGGTAAGATTCCATCACTGTTTTGTCTTGGATCTCCAGGAGGTCCTTGMTGCGGATTCCCTTCCATCCTGATTTTTGCACCTTCTTGAGCTGCCATAATCAACACAAAATAGAAAGGCTTTCTGTTTGTAACCACAAGATTTATTAGTTTTTCATAAGTGGGAATATATACTAAGCAACTAATGTGGCCCTGTTCAGGCCCAGTGTTGTAACTTTTTCTCTGATACCATATGTAATAAACCTCAAAGTAACCATAAAAAAAAAAATCTTTCTATGACATAAATCAATTTCGTTTAAGCTTAGAATTTAAGAGAAAGAATGATTCATTTCTGTCCATAAGGATATTATTACACCAGTCTAATCTACTTCGAACAGAAAATATGCTGTGGGTAAATTCCTTCCATGATTCTATTACTTTCCTTAAATCTCAAACCACTCTAGCATACTCAAATGTATATAGGTGATATCTAAACTTAGGTTGAAAGAACTTTTGTTGTTTAGAGAGATAAAGGGATAGCACCTTGAAGTGTTCAAAGGGAGGCAGAGATCGAAATCGTCTCGCAGGGTCAAGATCTGGTGGAAGAACGCCAAATCATTTTGCCCAGATATCCTTAGAAGAAAAAAGGGTGAAATTTCTTCGAGGAAAGGTATCGAAATCTCGTGGACCATTGGATCTCATAGATATGTGTGAAAGTTAAGCTTAGGAGAAGTAGCGACTGTTGAATGAGAAACAACAGGAGTCGTTGATCCCTCATTTTGAATTTCACTATTTCAGAGTTGCCACGTTAGAGGAAGGGGCCCACCAGAGGCCCCCCCCCCATCATTAAAAGTAGAATGGTCGAGAGGGTCTGAAAAAAACCATCAGCTGTCGATCGATG
>JASDQU010102595.1:222790-244431 GCA_032191745.1 Picea mariana | reverse complement strand
AGTAGTCGAGGAGGTCTGGAAAAGCTTGTAGACCGTAGATCTCAACACTAGCACCTCAACCATTCATCTGTGCATTTTCTTTAACCTTCCATCACAAAATCATATCTGCTATGAAAGCTTAGGACAAGTGCTTTATGTGGGTCTACCCATCTTTCCCTGCTTTTGTGGAAAAACCTCGTTAAGCCCTTTTCGACATTTCTTATTTCATTTATTAAATTTCTTTTAATGTAGTTTGTACGCAGTACTAACTGCACTGGTATCCATATACCTTCTATATATATATAAATATTTCTATATATAATTCTATAAGTACTATAAGTACATGCCTCTTCCAATTCAATTATTCAGAGATAGATCTGTTAGAACTTCAATTACAGAAGTCAACATGTTCCTATAAATAGTTTGGTACCTTTCAATCTTATCTATATATAGACAATCCTACCTAGATTACAGAGTTAAATCAACTCCTGTAGGTGGATATTTTCTTTCAAGTTCATATATAGATAGTTTTGTCTAGCGTTTTGTTTCAAAAGGAACCATTCCAAGGATTTAGTCTTTGATCATAAGCTTCTCACAATGAACAGATGTCATCCATGGAAATTATTTCAACTTAGCACAATTAGATGCATAATATTAGATACACGAATCATTCAAACAAAGATTGAGTAGAATTTAAAAGAGGATTAAATACAAATTTGACATTTCGACAATTTGAGGATTAAATTTTTTTTTTGTGTTCAACATTTTTAATCGCCAAAAACCCAATTGACCTCTGTTTTTCACACCATTTTGTCCTCTACTATTTATGCCCTTAATCAATAGTCTAAGTTAATTTGTCGGTAAAGGTCCTAAATAAAAGTCTTTGGATCCTTATACTTACAAAGTATTCAGTTGCCCAATTTAAAAAAAAGGGTTCATTCAAATTCGATTTTCCTCAGGCTCGTATCAGGTTTGGAAGAAAGGGGAAAATTTCCCAAAGGTAAAAAGCAGATTTGGTCCCGGTGGTTACAGTATAACTTTTTCCAGAAATTTCTTCTACAGGATTGTCCTGTTCGTTACGGTAAATAAAATAATCGATAACTGATTTCTGGTCGGGTCTCGTTATGTCCTAAAATTTTAAATACTAGGGTTATCGCCTTGGAGACAGGCCCTGTTTCCAAACACTAGATGTTGGAGCCACATACGCTAGATCTATAATACTGAATCATTTTATCTCGTTTCGACATTCCTTATAATTATTACCCAAATGGTTTAATTCTACCATGGCAATTACTTAGATTGGATATAAAGGTCTGAGTAAGGTTCTGATTCTATGTTTTTTCCTTCCAGAATAACATATGTACATATGTACAGACCTACCCAATACAAATTACTCATAGATAGATCTGTCTGATATTGCAATTACAAAAATATAACCTTTTCCTATAGATGAATTTATACTATCAAATTCACTTTCACATGGATAACTCTGTCTCAGGTTTTTAATTCAAGAGGGGCAATCCTAGAATTTAATACTTTATTATAAAACTTCATACACTGAACATATATCATCTATGAAATCCATCTCAACTCAGTACAGTTAGATACATTACACCAAATAGATATAATCACTCACACAGTTACATTACAACAAATAGATACAATCATTCATACAGAGAAGGAATGATTTACATATCTAGAATAGTTCACGGAAAGACAAAGGGAACAACCACGTTCCTCCCAACCATAGAATACGGTAGCCAAAACCACTTGCCCGATTCACCCCCTAGCCTGACCATAAATCCATGAGGGTGAACTTGGAAACTCCTCCTCAGCAATGTCCTGCAATTCTAGTAGTTATCCTCTTGCCTCACACTTACTCAGTAGTTCTCATAACAACAAGGAAGCTCGTAATGCTTTCCCAACATACTTGGCAGTGTCCTGCCTCCTTGCATATGCTATTTATCCATTTTTGCCTAGGTCTTTTTCCCTCCTTTGGGGATTTTCGCAGCTTTTGTAAATCCATGATTTTCAGGGGCTACCAATGGCCAAATCACTGATTTTCCACTTGTAATAATCATCCCAAAGGTAGTTCCAACATGTTCCAAACTCATGGAGTCATGGTTAGCTGATTTTAACATGGTTGTTCCATTTGTCCTCCTGCAATTAATATAAATATAATGTTTTTATACAAGTGTCATAGTCAAAATAGTTAGTTGAGTCCAAATAGATCTTTGCCCAACAGTCACAATAATTAATTACAAATATCAAATTCGAAATTTGAAATTTCCATAAATGGCAAAAATTCTCCAAATTTGAATTTACTAAAAATGGAAATAAATTTCAAGCAAATTTAAATTTCAAAAAATATTTTATTTTTGCTGATGTCACATCAACCCTTCTTTGTTGGTATTGGTGTTGACTTTCGACTATCCCCCCTCTATTTTGGTATAGCAGGTTGTACCATAGAGGCCATAATGATCTAAAAATGAAGAAGACTTGTATTCTTGAAATTATTTGCAAGATTTAATTCATGTGTTAAAATGAAAATGGATATGGATCCATTTTGTTCGAGCTGGATGGAGAGGGTCGGAAGCAACGCGTCTAGGGCCTAAACCATAGCCGCCCCTGACCTGGTTCTGTTTGTAGGGACGGGAATTCAACTGCAGCAGCGTCCAGGGAGGATTACAGGTCCAAGGTTCGGCGTAGCAGTGCGACCCTTGCCTTGCACGCGTTTTGGATTTGTTTGCAGAGGCGCGTCTTCGTGTGGAGCAGCGACTAGGGGAATACAGGGCCGCGGATCCCTCTTGCTTGCGGCTTTGTTTGGCATGCGTTTTGGAGAAGTGGCTTCTGCATCTTTCTCCCCTTGCTTGCTGGAGGTCGCCGCCTTCTCCTATGGCCCCAGTCCCGATTGCTGAGATGGCAAAAGACTCTTTGGAAGCTTTCAAATTTTTAGTACGCTCAGTAGGAACTAAATCCAAGCCTTCTCTCTCGTCTAAGTTTGTTAAGAAGATGGAGGAGATCCCTTCTCTGGAGCTAGATCCAGAGGAACCTTGCAAGCTTGCCCTCCTCCTCGCAGAAAATGCCCTCATCGGGAAGTTTACGGGGCTATGGACAAGCCCCAAAGAAGTGGAGGCATGGATGGATGAACGTTGGAAGACACTGATTTAGGGAAACATTACTCTGTACGTAGTAGTCAGGGGTTTTTTTATCTTCAGCTTCACGAGGAAAGTGGACCGTGATTTAGTTTTCAGATCTGGTCCCTATTTCATGGGGTCGAAAGGGTTGTTCTTAGCCCCCTGGACTCTTGACTTCAACCCTGGAGCCGAGATCACAGTAGCCCCTATTTGGGTTAGGATGCCTCACCTCCCATTGCATCTCTAGGGGATAAGCTCTCTAGAGGACATTGGAAATAAGCTTGGGAGTTTCCTGGACAGGGCGGAACCGAAGGGGGAACAGTTTACCTGCGTACGTATTTGTGTCGAGGTTAATCTCGAAAAAGGACTTCCAGATGCCATTAAGCTCTCCCTAGGGGAATGGTGCCATATCCAAGAGCTGGACTACGAGCAGATTCATTTTAAGTGCCTCTGGTGCCATGCTTACGGTCATTTCACAAGAAGCTGTCCAAAAACCTCTGAGGAGCCACGACCAGTCAAAGAAGATGATTTTCAGCCAGTAACTAACCATTGAAGGCAGCCAAGGCGAAAGGATCCGTTATCCCAGGCCCCAAAGGCCACCCATACGGCAGAGGCAACTCTAGAAACTAAAAACAGCTTGGATGCGTTGAAGGAGGATGAAGCCCTGGACCCAGAAGCAGCAACAGTTAAGGAAGATCCCTCGACAGATGAAAGCCCTTCGGATTTCACCCCCCCAGAAACAACGGCAGCAAAAGAAACTCGGGTTTCAGCTCCAGAACCTTCTGCCTCAACAGGCCTGGTTGTTTCAGTCTCTGTGGAAACTTTTGAACCATAAGACAATTCAGTTCCATCCCCACCCCTTACCCGAGGGTGAAAGACCAATAAAGCGCGCAGAGAAAAGGAGGCGGCCTCCAACATTTCTTTAGGTTCTCAGAAAAAGCTGGACCCCTTCATTAAGGGGAAATTTTCATCCCCCTTGGTTTAATGCTTTGCTTCTATCTTCTACTATGCTCACAATTTGTGAGAATTTACTCATGTATGCAATTTTTGTCATTTTCTCGAATTAGTCCAAGAAGAAAATGGGATTGGTTTCCCAAGACATCCACAAGAAGGTTGGCAACACTGTTAGAGGTCACCAACCTTTTTCAGATATGTAACTTTCTGTTCCAAGCTTGCCAGCAAGCCGATTAATGCAACATAACCGTTCTAGTTAAAAAAAAATAAAAAAAAATGAAAATGGATCAACTTTGAAACACAACTTTATATAAATTATTCATTCAATATGCATATAACAGCAGCAATAAACTGTGAACAGAAAACACATAACACAACAAATGATAAAGGAGTTCACCCCTCTCTTGGGCTACATCTCCTGGTCCAGCTTCCAATGGATCTCTTGTATTATTTGCTCAAAGTTCTAAAAAATGTGCTTTACAATTCTCAAAATGCCAAATAGATGGCTCCAAAGGCTCCATAATGTCCAAAAACCCCTAGCTGGGCTTTTTCAGCACCTCGTTTGGCCAAACATTGAAGAAGATAGGCTTCCTGGAAGTTCCCCTTCAAACTTGTTGTCTCTGCATCGACAAATTGCACCCTTGTTGGCTCAACCTAGCCCCCATGCATATTTAAGCATTAAAACTCAGCACCGGATGCAACTGCGCAAAACATGCAAACTGTAGGATGGTTACGGGCACACCTAGCCCCTAACCGCCAAGGTCGTGGTTGTATGAGCCATGTGACCGCACGTTTAAAGAATAAGGGCCAAGAGTTTAAAACCAAGTGAAGTCATGACAAATGGCGGGCGTTGGTTTACATAACCGTTTGAACCGAATTCAAATCCAAACCAAAACGCATACCCCCGCGCACATATATGGTATAACATATGGTCATATTGTAACAATGTATGCGACCGGGGGCTGGGGCTAAGACGCAACCAAGACCCCTGCGCCAACATACAACAAACTCAAACTTAAATAAATACAAATCCATTACATAGTAAGAACTACTATGGTGGCGCATTGGTGGCACGGACTTTGCAAATACTATGCATGTGGGTGGAGGCCACAGGGTCGAATCCGGTGGACTCCAATAATATTTTATACAAGCAACCAATAATAAGGTGCCACATGGCACTGTACAACCAACCAAATACTGCCACATGTTGCAATGTCATTCATCCACATTTGCCAACTATTTTCCACTCAACTCTGCCACGTGTCGTACAGACTACTACGTCAGCATCCGTACGGACTGTACAGACTATACAGTCAACATCCCTTTTTTTTTGCCTATTTGTCATTTTGAACAGAACGCAATATCTCTCGCTCCCTATGTCCATTTGAACCCAAATGAGTTGTGTTGGGTTCGTAACGACGAGGCCTGTGATCCCGTTTGATTTGAAGTGATTATGAGCACTTTGAATTTTTGAGCAAAATTCGATCCCCTGGATCACATAATCTTTTAGACTTTCTGCCCAAGGTGATAACATAAGGAAGGTGGTGTTGTACCTGGGATTGACGTTGGATAGAATCACTTGGACTCCTTTGAGGATTTTCCACTACTAAGTGAGGTAACTTACACCAGTGAGTTAGTTTTATAAGAAGGTTGTCAACGTAACTTTCCCACCCACCGAAACTCGGCCCCTTCTCACATTGATTCTATGTTGTTGAATTCCATCACCAACTAACACTTCTTTGTGACTAACACTTCTTTGTGAGAAGGTTTGTTTCTATTCTTGACTCCTAGATTAATTAGCGTGTCCTAGATAATACAAGTGTGAAAGAGTAACACTATGGTAATCATTATGATCTTACTGTGATACCAATAATATACTAGTAATGAAGTAGAACCATTTTACTAATTAGTGTTACAACTTGATAGAACAATGCGTATGCATATCCAATTTCATAGACTATTCATAAATATTGATTAAAGAATAGAGCATTTTAACTGTAATTTTAGAGTAATTCAGCCTTTTGATTTATCTTTTCTTTCAAATAGTTCTAGTATTAATGAGAAAACATTTGTGTGTGCTTAATGACTAACATTTTTTCTAACCTACTATGAATTACATAGAGCATTATTGTTTCATCATTTCCTACTAGATTCCATTAATT
Organism: Picea mariana; assembly: GCA_032191745.1. NCBI lineage: Eukaryota > Viridiplantae > Streptophyta > Pinopsida > Pinales > Pinaceae > Picea > Picea mariana. Next base: position 238,199 of record JASDQU010102595.1, on the reverse strand, counting down.
TTTACATGTAAAGAGTTCAACATGTCTATTGTGATTACACCTCTTTTAGCTGGAATTTATTGTTCTTTTCATTTATTTTGCTACTCCCCAACCAAATTGAATTCACGTTGTTTTCCTAAATATTCTCTGCTTCAATATATAAACAACTTTTGTTTTGTATCTATGCACAACATATTTTGTACATGAAATATTTTGTTTGCAAGCTCATCAATGCCCCATCACTAAGTTAAGAGTGGTTAGTTTCTCATGAGTCATCACTAAGTTAGTGGACTGATGTTAGTTATGTGCATTAATGACTCACCACTAAGTTAGAAGAGAGTTGTTAGTATGAGACTCGTATTAGAAAGGGACCCCCCTCCTCACTTCTAATTCATTCACTCTACTATTAATATTGTCAAATTTTGTTTCTTAATTTGAGTACGAAGTACATGGAGATTCATTCATCCGTATTTTAGGATTTATAAGTGCATTCCAACCCTTGGGTGTGCAAGTTCCCCCATCCCTTTTTTCTTTTCATTATTTTTTATTACCATAATGTTTCTATTTTAGGTATCGGAACACTTCAAGTTGGTATTAGAGTAAGTTGATTCTCGTTTATATTGTGTTGTTGGGAAAAAAAGCTATCATTTGTATGAAAGGAACAATAACTAAAATATGAGGAAGATGAAGAAGATGTAGCTCCAGAGATTGAATCTCCTCCTATATATGATCAATCTCATTGTGAAGAGGTTTTAGAAGACTCAAGAGGTTTAAAACATCTCCCAACTTCGCTTTCAAGAAAATTTCCCTGCTCGATGAATCTCTAATTGTGCAAACTGATGAATCTCCCTATAAATGGGATCAAAATGAGAATGCAATCGTTGAAATTGTTGAAGAGAAAATAAGCATTACAAAAAATGTTGTTCAATAGGAGCCTCCTCTCGGGCCTTACATGGTGTCACTAGCTAGCTACACTAGAAAGAAACCACAAAGATCAATATGGTGATAATGGAATCCATAGGTCCCAACATTTCATCGAAAAGTGATCAATTATCTCTAGCTTTGAGGTCAAAGGCCCTAAGAAGGGAGTGATCGGTGTGGTACCAAGTCAATGGTGTGTAGTATAAGATTTTATCCCATTGTAAAAACACTTCAATTTCTTAGTAGATTTCCTTGAAGCCTTAGGTTTTCCATCGATGATTTTGTTTCCCTTTAGTTTCTTCTTTCCTTTGTCCTTACTCCTTACTATAAAGGAACTTTTGGATGCTTTGTTATTTCTTATAAACTATTTATTGTATATGTCCTTTTTTAACAATTGTCTACAAAACTTAAATGTAATGTTAGTAATATCCTTGGTGACATTTAAATTTTCAACCAAATTTTCAAAAGGAGATAGACTCTTCAAGGTAATCACTACTAAATCTTCCTCCTATGTACTATGAAATTTTTATTTCTCTTTCTAGCTTTCAACATTATCTAGGAGTTTCTTCTACGCTCCCACATTGTATTCACATTGGATGTATATTTTAGTCCCATTGACCTACTTTTGTGGTCATTTGTTGGACATTAATAACATTATGTTATCTTATCTACATCTCTAGCAATTGTTAACAACTCACCATGGATTCCTTTTCAATTTCAACAAGTTGTTTGGGATTTAATCACCCTATTCTAGCTTCATTAAGAACAATACATACTCTTAAGTTAAAAAGCTCTAACATTTGGTGGAAGTTTTATTCATCTACTTTAGCCTTGTTCAAACTATGAAAGAAACCTATGCATCATGGACTTGTAGAAGCTTATCATTTGTTATGGAAAAATTTATTAGCATCATAACCTCTCTATTCTTCAAGTGAAAGACCTCTGGTCTTCAAGGCCAACCCTAAGGTTACCTAAGGATTTTACCCTTTTTTCTTGTAAAGGATAAATATTAGAAACTTATTTCTTTCATAGGAGGCTTCATCTTGCTATTTCTAACCCTAACAAATTCAAAGTGGATGTTTCCTTGATTGAATGGGGATAATTATCGTACTTGGGTGGATCAAAGAACTTCCCTTAAAAGCAAAGGTTTATGGATGTATTTGGTGAAGCCCCTTTCTGCGCCTATCAATGACAACAATTATGTCCTCGTATGTTTAAAGAAGGATGAAGCTCTTGTGATACACCACAACTCTCATTTGTAAATCATTGTCTTGTGATATTATTGATCTCTCTTAAGTGATTTATGCCTAAAGAAACCTATATCTTTGAAATTCTTTTGTGATTGGCATTTCATTATTTTATGAGCATTTGTGCATCTCTTATGTGGAGAATTTGTGGTTGGGTATTTTTCTCTCTCTATAGTGTACTGTGCACTTGTCACTATGTTATTGCAATATTGGGTTTCTGTTTGGTTGCATTCGATTCTCCTACTTTAACTTGTGAATATAGACATAAATCCCCCTACCTAGATATCATGTCGGATTCAATAATTTCATGCTCGGTGATTGGAAAGAGAGGCTTGATGTAGCCCTTCACAATTTTCATCTTCCATTCGTTCATAAAATTTCCTTGGCTCATAACACTCTAGACTACAGGGCTAACATATGCTTATCTCTCTCAAGCTAGAGGCACTAAATCTTCTATCGATTCCACCATATCAACTATAAGCTTGGAGGAAAAAAAGTAAAAAATGATCCCCTATTGTTTGGTGATTTTTTAGGTTGGTTGTTTGGTTATTCCATTAGCATTTGATCTCAAAGTGGTCTCAATGGTGCACTCTTGCCAATATTTAATAAAATTAGAGCTTAAATTCATGAGAAAGAGTTTAAGGAATTACAAGAAGGTGGTAGAAGATGCCTACTCTACAAACTCACATTGTACACTATTTTCCCATGGCTGGAAAGCTAGACAAAAGGAATTGGAGCCAAGAACCACCTCGAGAAACCTTAAAACGAAAAGCTAGAATATGAAGAATTATTGAAATCATTATATACTACTCAAAATGGGTTACAAATGACCTCTTTAAGTTTGAAAATATGTGGATCCAAGGCAAGGATCCAAGATTTTTACTCTAACATCCAAAACATTTAAACTTTAATTTTTGAAAATGCATGATATATTGCATTATGAATCAAGATGCATGCACACCAACATTAGTACATTCCAAATCCAAAAAACACACATACAAAAGTTGTTGCCTATATAAGCATATCTGTTTTGGCCCCAACTTGAAGGTTGTTTACATCTTTTCTAGAAATGGCCTTCCTGAATTATTTCTAATTAACTAATTCTGATCTAAATATATCAATTTCTTCCAAATATTGCATTACAAGACCATAGAAAAGAGTCTCTTTGTGTTGTATTCATTGAATATAGGTGGAAAACCAACAAGTGATCAATCAATGGAATTAGTGGATATGTAATATGTAGATTGCAAGTAGATCCTTATTTCTTCTACCTCTCTACATGCATTTGGGAGCATGTCTACAAAATATAATGGTTTCTAGTCTTGTGGTTTAATAGAGGCGGTGTATCCCTAATGAAGTTCTATGTGTCTATTTTGTGATTCTTGAATATTACTTGTGACAAGGTGAATCATGGGAGGTATGTTTGTAAGTTCAATAGGAAAATAACAAATTGTGGTTAGGTTAGTTGGACATCCCTATAATAAGAATCATGTTCTAAATTATACTTCAAACTTTCCATAACGTGATATCTACTAACAAAAAAATCATAATATATTTGGTAAGAGTTATTCCTTATCACAAGCAATATGTCCAACTCCTCAATTTGGTGAGACAAGTAATTGACAATTGCACTCATGTCCTATGGGAAATTGATAGTGTGAATACTATATTTGTATTGTCCACCACTTGTGTGGATTACTTGCATTATTGGATTCACTCTTTCTATGAGAATTTTCTTAACTTGAATAATCATATCTAGTACAAATGGTTGTTCTTTAGGGTCCATTTTCTCTGCAATGCATCTACAACAAGCATAGTTTTAATGAAAAGTTTTGTTTGAATCCCTGGAATTAGGGGTGTTACCCCTAATTCTTGGCCATCTTATTTTTATGTTCTAATAACAACACGTGATTGGTAGTCTCTACCATCTCCATAGAATACCAAAGATCATGGTCTTCCAACATCATCTATGATTAACACTTCCATGGGATGACGTTAGAGGAAAATCTATAAACTAGTAATAAGAGAGGTACAATGAATATAAATGCATGGAAAAAAAATATGTAGTGTGAAATATAATCATAGTGCATATTGCTTGCGTGGATAAGTGAGTCGAATTAAGGTGCACCCACCTAGAGATTCATACCCTTCACTAAGTTGGGAATCCACTGCATGCATGAGTTCCCCTACTAATTTTGGTAATTTCACCCTCTAATTGTGCATCCAAAACTAAAGATATAAAAAACTTATTTAGAACTTTGAATATAGAAACAAAAGTTCAAAAATTGGAACTAGGATGAAGACACACTACTCACTAACAACACATGCACATGCAATTGAAGGTACAACCAAACATGTACCTGTGAAATGTTTCTTCGTCGAGTGAGGAAAGATTAGGAAAATTAGAGGGAAATGTGATTGCATCTAGTAGATATGATATGAAAACAAGGACTAGAGGTGGAAAAGTTAGAAGAAAATTCCTTAGATGCATGGAATTTTTTCTTGCCGAAAGGAGGATCATGCTCTTATTATGGTGAGAGAATAGGAGACATAGAGGTGCCACTCAAATATAAGAATCTGGTGAAACAATGGGTACCTAAGGAGCTTCCTTCGTTAGACACTGAATTCATTGTCAACAATAGGACATATCACATTACACCATCCTCCCTGCATGGCCTGGGGCTATTTTCCATGGATGGAATAACTGCAAAATAAAACACAATAACTAAATTCATGGATTATGTGTTGGCATGTTTTACAGATAGTGTATCCTTGTCATTGATGGAAAGTACAATAGAAAAGATGGAAGAAAACGTGCAAAGGAGTAATATTTTCATTGATAGCAAGAACAACGATGGAAAAGATCAACATGATCAGCAACGCAGTGATAATGGAAGAGGAGGAGCAACAGTGAATGTTGGATCTTATTCAGAATCCCCGATGATCGTCAGATTTGTTTGTGGACAAGAAGAATGCGTAGAAGAGGAGGAAAGATCTTAGGCATCAGATCTGAGTGTAATATCTGACCATCATTGGATCAGGGAGAACCTACATGCTCATTAAAGAGCATGAAGTGGCGAAATTGTGAGGTGAAGAAATCGTGAAGTGGAAAAATCACGAAGTGGCGAAATTGCAAAGTGCGAAATGAAAAAATGATCCTAGCTGTTGGATCAAGGTGTGATCTGGGCCATCATATCTAGGAGGTGAATATGGTAGACCACATCAGAAAGGACAATCGTGGACCATTGGATCAAGAGGATGCGTGGTGAAAAATCAGAGCACCACAAAGACTCCATTTCAGAGTTTCGCAGATCAGGAAATCCAAAGGAAAGAGGTTCAAACTTGCAATACGCGAGATCATGAAAAGATCTTGACCATGATATCACCAAGGATTCTAGACCGTTGATCTAAGCTCCATATCAGAGCTTCGCCTATCGCAACTTGGAGTGACGAGAACCTCCATCACAGGAATCACAAGATGCGAATTCACGATAAGATCTGGACCATTAATTCACCAAGAACGTGGACCGTCGATCTGAGCTCCATCTCAGAGTTTCGCTTATCGCGACTTGGAGTGATGAGAACCTCCATCTAAGAAATAGCGAGATGTGATATCGCAAAAATATATAGACCATTGATTCATCGAGATCGTGGACCGTTCATCAGGATCGATGAAGATCATGAGTTCACAGCGCCTTTTAGCATAGCGTGTGGTCACCGCGTGTGGTCACATGGAGGAAGGACCTAGTGCGGATGAGCTCCGCCTCAGAATTTTGGGGATCTCATTTGGGAGTGTCAAGACAATGGATCATACGAATGCCAAAATACCGAAAACGTGAATTGTCGTTGTAACTGGTGGTCACCGCCTGTGGTCATGTAGAGGAGGGAGCTAGAGCAACCAAGCTCCTTTTTCGAGCTCGTGACATGGAGAGTCAAGATGTCTCATTGCAGAATCTATGAATTGCGAAAGTGTGAAATGGGTAAATAACGACAATACCCTTCAGAGTTAATCCAACGGTGCAGGTAATTTTGAGCATAATCAGAGGGCTAATGTTGCTCCTCATAGTGTAACTGGTAGAAACCATTGATGGTTTCTACTAGAAGATTCAAAGAGACTTCAATGTGACTGCCTGAGGAGCTGAAGAGTCTTTGTGGGAATATTCTAATGGGATGAATATTAGCCATAGGGGTTATTGATAGATGGAAGAGGGTTGGAGCCTATAGCTGAAACAGAAGGGTGAGCTCGACTGTAACAGAGATGACGAAGAGTCTCAACTACCAGAGAGGTTGAGGAATATCAGCAGAACACCCAGTGATGCTTTACGAGTGGTGGGAACCACCAGAGAAGCTGAAGAGTTGCGATGATCAGGAAGAGCACTCGAGAGGTGGAGGATATCGGCATACTGTGAGGATGCAGAGGATTCCGTGCATTGCATGCACAAGGTGCACAGAAGTGATAAGTACATGGTACAGAGAAGAGATGCAGTTGATGTTGTTGTTAGTGTAGCTGTGATGGTTGTTGTTGAGGTAAAGTAATGGATGTGTCAGGAAGTAAAGTGGTGGTCCAGCAGCTGAAATGGATAGGAAACAAAAGGTACATTGAACGGGAATGGAACACAGAGCACAAAAGGAATAAGAACATAATGGGTAGCGGATGCATGCTGGAAGACAATGAGAAAGACAGAGTAGAAAAATCTTGCAGAACAGTGATGAGACTGGTAAGTTGTTATTGAACACTATATCACTGTAATTGGTTTCAGTATTTCATATTCATAATCTAGGGTGGAAGGGAGGTTCTAGGGAGGACTGGTGTCCTCAGAGGTTCAAGTGGTTTCTTTAACATAGGGAGTTGTAGCTTCCTTCTAGTTGGTGCTAGAGAAACTAGGGAGTTGGTGCTTCCTTCTAGTTGGTGCTAGAGAAACCAGGGAGTTGGTGCTTCCTTCTAGTGGGTGCTAGAGAAAACAGAGAGTTGGTGCTCTCAGCAAGTTGCACCTTGCAAAACAAATGTTGTAGCCTCACAATGAGTTGGAGCTCATATGTATGTTAATGTAAAGAATGTAAATATTACTTATCATATAAAGAAAAAGAGGTTTTTACCCTTTATGGGTTTCCTCAGGAAATATATATCTCTGTATATCTCATTTGTATGAATGATGTTGAATGTTACAATGCTTACTTCCCTGCATTACTGTGATTATCATTGAGAGGTCTGTAATGAGTTTTAAATAGGCATAATTGTTTAAGCACGGTAACAACTGATTCACCCCCCCCTCTCAGTTGTCCAACAATTGGTATCAGAGATGGCCCCTTTTATCTAAGGGCAGATCCTAGAGCTTAAACATGTCAATCCATGAAGGAAGTTAAACCAATATGTCCCCTATGTTCAATGGAAAAAACTTTTCCTTCTGGAAAGTTAGAATGAGAACCTACATAATGTCTTTAGGTGCAGATGTTTGGGATGTGGTAGATACTTGTTAGGTAAAACCAGTTGTGCTAGCTAATAAAGATGACAAACTAGAATTTAGCTTCAATGCTAAGGCTATGAATGCTATCTTGAGTGGGCTTGCAGAAGCAGAATTCCTAAAAGTTATGCACCTAGGAACTGTGAAAGAAATGTGGGACAAACTCATTAGCAGTTATGAGGGTAATGAGAAGGTAAAGGATGCAAAGCTTCAAACCTACAGAATGTAGTTTGAACAGCTGAATATGAAGGAATATGAAACTGTTGGAAAATACTTTCTGAGAGTAGAAGAAATGGTAAATGCAATGAAGGCACTTGGTGAAACAATTGAGGAACCTTCTTTATTTCAGAAAATCTTGAGATCTCTCCCAGATAGGTTCAACCCGAAGGTCTCTGCTATATAAGAACTTAATGATCTAAAAACATTGGAGTTTGATCAACTTCTACGAACATTGACTGCATATGAAATGAGAATAGTTAAAGATAAACCCACCTCCAGAGAAGCATCATTTAAAGCAGACAAGAATGAGGATTCTGAGCCTGATGAAATTCAAGCAAAATTTGTGAAGAGACTAAAGAAGGGATCAGGAAAATACAAAGGTAAATTGCCTTTCAAATGTTTCAACTATGGTAGGATAGGTCATTTTGCAAATAAATGTCCCTACAAAGGAAAGGATCAGACATGTGATGATGGGGAGAAGTACAAACACATAAATTTATTTAAAGAGAAAAACTTTAAGAAGAAAAGTCTGTGTGTAAACAATGATGATGATCCTTGAGATGATGAAGAAAACGAATCCTCTATTGAATATAAACTAAATGACTTCATACTTATGGCAAAAGAGGACTATGATAATAAAATCACAGACAGTGATTTTAATGAAGAAGAAACTGTTGTTGACATGGAAGGAGAACTGATTAGTGCACTGGAAGAGATTGACAGACTAAGAATCAAGAACATAAAGCAAAAACAATTGCTGATACAGTTCGAGAAAGATAGTAAAAAACATGATGAATACCTTGTCCTACTAAAAGTAGAATTAAAAGAGGAAAAGAAAATCAAAGGCATTCTGAAACGACAATTATCGGAAAAGAAGGTGAGATGTGAAGCATTAGAAGAAGAAGTATTGAAAACTAGGAAAGAGATGGAGAAGTTTCAAGCCTTGTATAATCATAATTTGTCAAGTATCAAAGCCTTAGAAGGATTAGCCACCATCATGAATCAACAAAGGAATCCAAAGTTGAAAACTAGTTTGGGTTATGAAGAGGGATCAAGTAGTGGCAAGACAAGAAACTAAGAACCCATCAAGTTTGTCAAATGTACAACCAATAACAACAATGAACCTGCAGGAACAAAGGAAGACAATCAGCCGCCCAAGACAAGTAAGGTAAAATATGCCAGAACTGAATCTGTAGAACAAAGAAGTAATGTGCTCACTACTGAAAGACGTCATCAACCTGGAATAAATCGATTTCCACAAAGAAGACAACCATTTCTCAGGTACAAAGAATTTTTCCATGGCTATTGTTTATACTGTTCTAACTTTGGTCACAAAGATGTAAATTGTTCCTTAAGACTTAGACATGAGAAATTAATATTTCAAAGGAATAAATACTTCTCGCAACAAAGAATGATACAGTCAAGTAATAATCCTTCACAGACTGCAAATTGCAAAATTATGTCTAGACACATACAACTAAGGAGGCCAAGAAATAATCAACATTCAATAAGTAGACAACACTGCAACAATAAGTTTGACCTATTGAATAATGAGGTTGAATGCTATACCTGTCATAACTTTGGACATAAATCTATTGACTATCGGTTAAGGAACTTTGAACTAGATTCGAAATCCCCTACTAAAAATGTCAAGTTTTGGAAGAAGAAGGAAAGTGACAAGTGTGGATAAGTATTGTCCGCTCAAAGAAAAACGAACCCTTGGTATATAGACAGTGGATGCTCTAAACAAATGAAAGGAGACAAAGGCAAGTTTCTATCTCTAAGCAAAAGAAAATCAGGAAACACAACCTTTGGAGATGATGCTCCAGGGAAAATAAAGGGCAAAGGGATGGTGAACTTAAGTAATGGAAAAGGAAAATCCTAAGATGTTCTACTTGTGGATGGGCTGAAACATAATCTTCTCAGTGTAATTCAAATGTGTGACAGAGGATGCGAAGTGTTTTTCATGTCCAAGGACCGCAAGATAAAGTCTGTAAACTCAGGACAAGTGGTGGCCAAAGGAATAAGGACAGAAAATAATGTATATGTGCTGAAAGAAAATAGAGAAGAATGTCATCTAAGAAAACATGATGAAAGCTAGTTATGGCATAGGAGACTTGGACATCTAAACTTTGACCACTTAATCAAACTCAAAAACCTCAAGGTAGTAAAATATCTTTCGAGAATATCAAAGCCCCAAGATTCAATGTGTAAACCCTGTCAAGTAGGGAAGCAAAATAGGACACAGTTTAAGTCCAAGAGATTTACTTCAACAGAGAAACCACTCCAACTAGTTCATATCAATTTATGTGGACCATCAAGATAGGAAGGCATAGGGAAAGAAAACTACTTCATGCTGATTATCGATGATTACTCCAGACTTACTTGGGTTGCCTTTCTCAAAGAAAAAGTTGAAGCATTTGAGAAGTTTAAAATATCTAAGGCTTTAACAGAGACTCAAACATGCAAGAGGTTAAACGCAGTACAATCAGATTGGGGAGGAGAGTTTATGTCAAGATACTTCAAGGAATTATGCGATGAGCATGGGACCAAGAGAGAATACACAATCCCAAGAACTCCACAACAAAATGGAGTTATTGAGAGGCAAAATAGAACAGTGCAGGAAATGGCCAGGTCAATGATGAATGAGAAGAACATTGGTCAAACCTACTAAGAAGAAGAAATACACACATCAGTCCATGTTCTTAACAAAGCCCACCTCAGACCACAAAGTGACAAGACACCTTATGAATTATGGTTTGGAAGACCTGCCTCAATCAAAGAATTCAGATTCTTTGGGAGTAAATGCTACATAAAGAATAATGATGAGAACCTCAACAAATATGATGACAAGGCTGATGAAGGTATCTTCTTAGGGTATGCTACAAATAGTAAAGGATATAGATTCTATAATAAGAGGCTGCATAAAATGGTTGACTGTATTGATGCAAAAATTGATGAAGGAATCCTAGCAAGAGAGGTGTACAGTAATGAGTCTTCTACAGAAGACACAGCTAAAGCTGAATATGAACAAGTCCAAGAATCAAAAAATGAAGACTATGAATCAGATGAAGACTTGGACACTCAGAGAGACTCAAATCAACAGTCAACTACAAATTCCTCCTCCAGAATCATTCAAAAGAATCATCCTGCAAGTCAGATAATTGCTGAAAAAGACAAAGGTGTATAAACCAAGAGAAAGATAATAAAAAACACCGAACAATATCATATAGATTTCATATCCATCCTGGAACCCAATAATTTTAATGAATCCAACAAAGATGACCACTGGGTTAAAGCAATGAATGAAGAACTTGATCAGATTGAGAAAAACAATACGTGGGAGATGGTTCAAAGACCTTAAGGTAAAAATGTCATTGGCTCCAAATGGATCTTTAAGAATAAGTTGAATGAGTAAGGACAAGTTATCAGGAACAAAGCGAGGTTAGTCTGTAAAGGCTATGCTCAAATAAAAGGATTGTATTTTGATGAAACATTTTTTCTCGTAGCAAGATTAGAAGCTATCAGAATGTTTTTTGCCTATGCTTGTCATAAAAGGTTTAAAGTTTATCAAATGGATGTCAAGTAATCTTTTCTAAATGGAGATTTAAGTGAAGAAGTCTATATGGAACAACTAGAGGGTTTCAAACTGTCTGATAACCCTGACTTAGTATGCAAGCTAAAGAAAGATTTATATGGGTTAAAACAAGCCCCTCAAGCCTGGTATCACAGACTAGATACGTATCTCAAAGAAAAAGGGTTCAAGAGAGGAACAACTGACAACAATATGTATATTAAAACAAAGGATAATAATTTTGTCATCGTATTGGTCTATGTAGATGACATCATCTTTGGATGTAATAAGGATTCATTGGTGAAATTGTTTTCTTCTGCCATGGAGTCTGAATTTGAAATGTCTATGATAGGAGAACTGCCATTTTTTCTTGGTCTGCAAATTACTCAGAGGTCCGAAGGAATGTTCATTTCTCAAGAAAAATATCTAAGAGAAATGTTGAAAAGGTTTCAAATGGAAGATTCTAAACCTGTGGGTACACCTATGGTAACTGGATGTAAATTAAGCAAGGATGATGATTCACCTGATGTTGATCAAAGCTCATATCGATCAATGATAGGCATCCTATTGTACATGACAACATCTCGCCCAGACATAATGCATGCTGTAGGAATGGTAGGAAGATATCAGGCTGCACCCAAACAGAGTCATTNATGGTAACTGGATGTAAATTAAGCAAGGATGATGATTCACCTGATGTTGATCAAAGCTCATATCGATCAATGATAGGCATCCTATTGTACATCACAACATCTCGCCCAGACATAATGCATGCTGTAGGAATGGTAGGAAGATATCAGGCTGCACCCAAACAGAGTCATTTGCAAGCTGTCAAAAGGATATTCAGGTATTTAAAAGAAACAATGACTTATGGTCTATGGTATCCCAGAAATCATAATTTTCATTTAACTGCTTATTTAGATGTAGATTGGGCAAACTGTGTTGATGAGAGAAAAAACACTAGTGGAGGAGCATTCTTCCTGGGTGATTCTTTAGTAGCATGGCTTAGTAAAAAGAAAGGTTCCATTTCTTTATCAACCACAGAGGTAGAGTACATTGCTGCTACTACCTGTTGCACTCAGGTATTATGGATGATTCAGAGACTTACAGACATAGAGGTAAAATACACTACACCGATCCCAATTCATTGTGATAACACTAGTGCCATCGGTGTGTCTAAAAATCCTGTATTCCACTCCAAGACCAAGCATATTCCCATAAAATATCATTTTCTAAGAGAGAAGGTCACCAATCGGATTGTTCATGTCAATTACATTCCCACTACAGAAAAAATTGCAGACATCTTTAGTAAACCCCTAGCCGAGACACCATTTGAATATCTCAGACAGAAGGTGGGTGTCATCCCGTCTCACATCTAAGACAATCCATCTTGTTAGGGGGAGTCTTGTATTGGTTTCATATCTGATACCTCCTAAAATTAATGCAACAACTCAGGGGGATCGTGTTTTCTTTGACATTGATGTCAAAGGGTCAGAAAAGAATAGGGGTGCCTTTGTTGACATCAATGCCAAAGGGGGAGATTGTTGCCATGTTTTATAGACAATGTATGCTTGTCATTGATGGCAAGTACAACAACAAATATGGAAACAAATGTTAAAAGGAGTAATCTTGTCATTGATGGCAAGAATAGTGATGGTAAAGATTAGGATGATCAATGGTGCAGTGATAATGGAAGAGGAGGAGAAACAATGAACCTTGGATCTTATTTAGAATCCCCGATGACCGCCAAATCTGTTTGTGGACAAGAAGAACATGTAGAAGTGGAGGACATATCTTAGGCGTCAGATCTGAACGTAANGTCATTGATGGCAAGAATAGTGATGGTAAAGATTAGGATGATCAATGGTGCAGTGATAATGGAAGAGGAGGAGAACCAATGAACCTTGGATCTTATTTAGAATCCCCGATGACCGTCAAATCTGTTTGTGGACAAGAAGAACATGTAGAAGTGGAGGACATATCTTAGGCGTCATATCTGAACGTAAGCTTCGACCATCGTTGGATCAGGGAGAACCTGCACGTTCATTAAAGAGCACGAAGTGGCGAAATCGCGAAGTGGGGAAATTGAAAAGTGGCGAAATCACGAAGTGTGAAAAGGAGAAATGATCCTAGCCATTGGATCAATGTTTGATATGGGCTGTCAGATCCAAGAGTTGAATATGGCAGACAACGTCAGAAATTATAGTCATGTACCGTTGGATCAAGATGACGCATGGTGAAAAATAAGAGCACCACAAAAACTCCATTTCGTAGTTTCGCAGATCGGGAAATCCAAAGGAAAGAGGTTCAAACTCGCGATACGCGAGATCACAAAAAGATATTGACCGTCAAATCACCAAGGATTCTAGATTGTTGATCTAATCTCCATCTCGAAGCTTTGCCTATTGCGACTTGGAGTGACAAGAACCTCCATCACAGGAATCGGGAGATGCGAATTCACGATAATATTTGGACCGTCAATTCACCAATATCGTGGACCGTCAATCTGAGCTCCATCTCAGAGTTTCGCCTATCGCGACTTGGAGTGATGAGAACCTCCATCTAAGGAACAATGAGATGTGATATCACAAAAATATCTGGACCATTGATTCATCGAGATCGTGGACCGTCGATCAGGGTCGATGAAGATCATGAGTTCATAGTGCCTTTTAGAGCAGCCTGTGGTCACTGCATGTGGTCACGTGCAGAAAGGACCTAGTGTGGATGAGCTCTGCCTCGAAATTTTAGGGATCGCGTCTGGGAGTGTCGAGACACTGGATCATACAAATGCCGAAATACTAAAAACGTGAATTGTTGCTGTAACCGGTGGTCACCACCTGTGGTCACGTAGAGGAGGGAGCTATAGAATCCAAGCTCCTTTTCAAAGCCCGTGACATGGAGAGTCAATATGTCTCATTGCAAAATATCTGAATTGTGAAAGTGCGAAACGGGTAAATAATGACAATACGCTTTAGAGTTAATCCAATGGTGTAGGTGAATTTGAGCATAATCGGAGGGCTAATATTGCTCCTCACAGTGTAACTTCTACAAACCATTGATGGTTTCTGCCAGAATATTCAAAGAGACTTCGGTGTGACTGCCTGAGGAGCTGAAGAGTCTCTGTGGGAATCTTCTAATGGGATGAAGATTGGTCATAGGGGATATTGACAGCTGGATGATGGTTGGAGCCTGTAGCTGAAACAGAGAGGGTGAGTTCGACTATAATAGAGAAGATGAAGAGTCTCAACTGCCATAGAGGCAAAGGAATCTCAACAGAAGACCCAGTGATGTTGGACGCATGGTGGGAACCACCAGAGAAGCTGAAGAGTTGCGATGATCAGGAAGAGCACTCGAGAGGTGGAGGATATCGATACGATGTGAGGATGTAGAGGATTGCGTGCATTGCATGCACAAGGTGCACAGAAGCTATAATTACAAGGTACAGAGAAGAGATGCGGTTGTTGTTGTTGTTGGTGTCGCTGCGATGGTTGTTGCTGAGGTGAAGTAATGGATGTGTGAGGAAGTAAAGAGGTGGTGTAGTAGATGAAATGGATAGGAAAAAAAAGGTGAATTGAATGGGAATGGCACACAGATCAAAAAAGGAAGAACAACATAATGGGCAGTGGATGCATGTTGGAAGACAGTGAGAAATACCGAGTAGCAAAATCTTGCAGAACAATGATGAGACTGGTAAGCTATTATTGAACACTATATCACTATAATTGGTTTCAGTATTTCATATTCATAATCTAGGGTGGAAGGGAGGTGCTAGGGAGGACTTGTGTCCTCATAGGTTCAACTGGGTTCTTGAACACATGGAGTTGTATCTTCCTTCTAGTTGGTGCTAGAGAAACTAGGAAGTTGGTGCTTCCTTCTAGTGGGTGCTAGAGAAAACAGAGAGTTGGTGCTCTCAGCAAGTTGCATCTTGCAAAACAGAGGTTGTAGCCTCACAATGAGTTGGAGCTCATATGTATGATAATGTAAAGAATGTAAATATTACTTATCAT
>JASDQU010102595.1:212450-222572 GCA_032191745.1 Picea mariana | reverse complement strand
AATTGGCCCCTTTTATCTAAGGGTAGATCCTAGAGATTAAACATGTCAATCCATGAAGGAAATTCAACCAATATGGCCCCTCTATTAAATGGAACAAACTTTGCCTTCTGGAAAGTTAGAATGAGAACCTACATAATGGCTTTAGGTTCAGATGTCTGGGATGTGGTAGATACTTGTTATGTAAAGCCAGTTGTGCTAGCTAATAAGGATGACAAACTAGCATTTAGCTTCAACGCTAAGGCTATGAATGCTATCTTGAGTGGGCTTGCAGAAGCAGAATTCCTAAAATTTATGCACTGAGGAACTGCCAAAGAAATGTGGGACAAACTCATTAGTAGTTATGAAGGTAATGAGAAGGTAAAGGATGCAAAGCTTTAAACCTATAGAATACAGTTTGAACAGCTGAATATGAAGGAAGATGAAACTGTTGGAAAATACTTTCTGAGAGTAGTAGAAATGGTAAATGCAATGAAGGGACTTGGTGAAACAATTGAGGAACCTTCTTTAGTTCAGAAAATCTTGAGATCTCTCCCAGATAGGGTCAACCCGAAGGTCTCTGCTATATAATAACTTAATGATCTAAAAACCTTGGAGTTTGATCAACTTCTAGGAACATTGACTGCATATGAAATGAGAATAGTTAAAGATAAACCCACCTCCAGGGAAGCATCATTTAAAGCGGACAAGAATGAGGATGCTAAGCCTAATGAAATTGAAGAAAAATTTGTGAAGAGACTAAAGAAGGGATCAGGAAAATACAAAGGTAAATTGCCTTTCAAATGTTTCAAATGTGGTAGGATAGGTCATTTTTCAAATAAATGTCCCCACAAAGGAAAGGATCAGACATGTGATGATGAGGAGAAGTACAAACACAGAAATTTCTTTAAAGAGAAAAACTTTAAGAAGAAAAGTCTATGTGTAAACAATGATGATGATCCTTGAGATGATGAAGAAAATGAATCCTCTATTGAAGATAAACTAAATGACTTCATACTTATGGACAAAGAGGATTATGATAATAAAATCATAGAGAGTGATGTTAATGAAGAAGAAACTGTGGTTGACATGGAAGGAGAGCTGATCAGTGCACTGGAAGAGATTGACAGACTAAGAATCAAGAACAGAAAGCAACAACAACTGTTGATACAGTTCAAGAAAGATAGTAAAAAACCCGATGAATACCTTGTCCTACTAAAAGTAGAATTAGAAGAGTCAAATACAATCGAAGACATTCTAAAATGACAGTTATCAGAAAAGAAGGTGAGATGTGAAGCATTAGAAGAAGAAGTATTGAAAACTAGGAAAGAGATGGAGAAGTTTCAAGCCTTGTATAATCATAATCTATCAAGTATCAAAGCCTTAGAAGGATTGGCCACCATCATGAATCAGCAAAGGAATCCAAAGTTGAAAACTCGTTTGGGTTATGAAGAGGGATCAAGTACTGGTAAGCCAAGAAACAAACAACCCATCAAGTTTGTCAAATGTACAACCAATAACAACAATGAACCTACAGGAACAAAGGAAGACAATTAGCCGCCCAGGACGAGTAAGGTAAAATATGTCAGAAATGAATCTGTAGAACAAAGAAGTAATGTGCTCACTACTGAAAGACGTCATCAGCCTGGAAGAAATCAATTTCCACAAAGAAGACAACCATTTCCTAGGTACAAAGAATTTTTCCATGGCTATTGTTTCTACTGTTCTAACTTTGGTCACAAAGATGTAAATTGTTCCTTAAGACTTAGACATGAGCAATTAAGATTTCAAAGGAATAAATACTTCCTCCAACAAAGAATGATACAGTCAAGTAATAATACTTCACAGACTGCAAATTGCCAAATTATGTCTAGACACATACAACTAAGGAGGCCAAGAAATAATCAACAGTCAATAAGTAGACAACACTGCAACAATAAGTTTGACCTATTGAATAATGAGGTTGAATGCTATACCTGTCATAACTTTGGACATAAATCTATTGACTATCGGTTAAGGAACTTTGAACTAGATTCGAAATCCCCTGCTGAAAATGTCAAGTTTTGGAAGAAGAAGGAAAGTGACAAGTGTGGATTAGTATTGTCCGCTCAAAGAAAAACGAATCGTTGGTATATAGACAGTGGATGCTCCAAACACATGACAGGAGACAAAGGCAAGTTTCTATCTCTAAGTGAAAGCAAATCAAGAAACGTAACCTTTGGAAATGATGCTCCAGGGAAAATAAAGGGCAAAGGGATGGTGAGCTTAAGTAATGGAAAAGGAAAAGCCCAAGATGTTCTAGTTGTGGATGGGATGAAACATAATCTGCTCAGTGTAAGTCAAATGTGCGACAGAGGATGCAAAGTGTTGTTCATGTCCAAGGACTGCAAGATAAATTCTGTAAACTCAGGACAAGTGGTGGCCAAAGGCATAAGGACAGAAAATAATGTATATGTGCTGAAATAAAATAGAGAAGAATGTCATCTAAGAAAACATGATGAAATCTAGTTATGGCATAGGAGACTTGGACATCTAAACTTTGAACCTTAATCAAACTCAAAAACCTCGAGGCAGTAAAAGATCTTCCGAGAATATCAAAGCCCCAAGATTCAATGTGTAAACCCTGTCAAGTAGGGAAGCAAAACAGGACACAGTTTAAGTCCAAGATATTTACTTCAACAGAGAAACCACTCCAACTAGTTCACATGGATTTATGTGGACCATCAAGATAGGAAGGCATAGGGAAAGAAAACTACTTCATGCTGATTATCAATGATTACTGCATACTTACTTGGGTTGCCTTTCTCAAAAAAAAGCTGAAGCATTTGAGAAGTTTAAAATATTTAAGGCTTTAACAGAGACTCAAATAGGAAAGAGGTTAAAGGCAGTAAGATCAGATTGGGGAGGAGATTTTATGTCAAGAGACTTCAAGGAATTATGCGATGAGCATGGGACCAAGAGAGAATACACAATCCCAAGAACTCCACAACAAAATGGAATTGTTGAGAGGCAAAATAGAACAGTGCAGGAAATGGCCAGGTCAATGATGAATGAGAAGAACATTGGTCAAACCTACTAAGAAGAAGAAATACACACATCAGTCCATGTTCTTAACAAAGCCCACCTCAGACCACAAAGTGACAAGACACCTTATGAATTATGGTTTGGAAGACCTGCCTCAATCAAACACTTCAGAGTCTTTGGGAGTAAATGCTACATAAAGAATAATGATGAGAACCTCGACAAATATGATGACAAGGCTGATGAAGGTATGTTCTTAGGGTATTCTACAAAAAGTAAAGGATATAGATGCTATAATAAGAGGCTGCATAAAATGGTTGACTGTATTGATGTAAAAATTGATGAAGGAATCCCAGCAAGAGAGGTGTACAGTAATGAGTCTTCTATAGAAGACACAGCTAAAGCTAAAGATGAACAGGTCCAAGAATCAGAAAACAAAGACTCTGAATCAGATGAAAACTTGGACACTCAGACAGACTCAAATCAACAATCAAATACAAATTCCTCCTCCAGAATCATTCAAAAGAATCATCCTACAAGTCAGATAATTGCTGAAAAAGACAAAGGTGTATAAACCAAGAGAAAGCTAATCAAAAACACTGAACAATCTCATATAGCTTTCATATCCATCCTGGAACCCAAGAGTTTTAATGAAGCCAACAAGGATGATCACTGGGTTAAAGCAATGCATGAAGAACTTGATTAGATTGAGAAAAAAAATATGTGGGAGATAGTTCAAAGACCTGAAGGTAAAAATGTCATTGGCTCCAAATGGATCTTTAAGAATAAGTTGAATGAGCAAGGAAAAGTTATCACGAAGAAAGCGAGGTTGGTATGTAAAGGCTATGCTCAGATAGAAGGATTGGATTTTGATGAAATATTTTCGCCCGTAGCAACATTAGAAGCTATCAAAATGTTTTTTCCCTATGCTTGTCATAAAAGGTTTAAAGTTTATCAAAAGGATGTCAAGTCAGCTTTTCTAAATGGAGATTTAAGTGAAGAAGTCTATATGAAACAACCAGAGGGTTTCAAACTATCTGATAACCTTGACTTAGTATGCAAGCTAAAGAAATCTTTATATGGGTTAAAACAAGCCCCTCGAGCCTGGTATCACAGACTAGATACGTATCTCAGAGACAAAGGGTTCAAGAGAGGAACAACTGAAAACAATATGTATATTAAAACAAAGGATAATAATTTTGTCATCGTATTGGTCTATGTAGATGACATCATCTTTGGATGTAATAAGGATTCATTGGTACAATTGTTTTCTTCTGCCATGTAGTCTGAATTTGAAATGTCTATGATAGAGGACTGTCATTTTTTCTTGGTCTGCAAATTACTCAGAGGTCC
Source organism: Picea mariana (assembly GCA_032191745.1). NCBI lineage: Eukaryota > Viridiplantae > Streptophyta > Pinopsida > Pinales > Pinaceae > Picea > Picea mariana. The sequence goes on along the minus strand of JASDQU010102595.1, from coordinate 218,222 downwards.
GAAGGAATGTTCATTTCTCAAGAAAAATATGTAAGAGAAATTTTGAAAAGGTTTCAAATGGAAGATTCTAAACCTGTGGGTACACCTATGGTAACTGAATGTAAATTAAGCAAGGATGATGATTCACCTGATGTTGATCAAAGTTCATATCGATCAATGATAGGCATCCTGCTGTACATCACATCATCTCCCCCAGACATAATGCATGCTGTAGGAATGGCAGGAAGATATCAGGTTGCACCGAAATAGAGTCATTTTCAACTTGTCAAAAGGATATTCAGGTATTTAAAAGAAACAATGACTTATGGTTTTTGGTATCCCAGAAATCATAATTTTCAGTTAACTGCTTATTCAGATGTAGATTGGGCAAACTGTGTTGATGAGAGAAAAAGAACCAGTGGAGGAGCATTCTTCCTGAGTGATTCTTTAGTAGCATGGCTTCATAAAAAGAAAGGTTCCATTTCTTTATCAACCACAGAGGCAGAGTAGATTGCTTCTGCTACCTGTTGCACTCAGGTATTATGGATGATTCAGACACTTGTAGACATAGAGGTAAAATACACTGCACCGATCCCAATTCATTGTGATAACACTAGTGCCATCAGTGTGTCTAAAAATCTTGTATTCCACTCCAAGACCAAGCATATTCCCATTAAATATAATTTTCTAGGAGAGCAGGTCACCAATCAGATTGTTCAGGTCAATTACATTCCCACTACAGAACAAATTGCAGACATCTTTACTAAACCCTTAGCCAAGATACCATTTGAATATATCAGACAAAAGGTGTGTGTCATCCTGTCTCACATCTAAGAGAGTCCATCCTGTTAGGGGGAGTCTTGTATTGGTTTCATGTATGATACCTCCTAAAATTAATGCAACAACTCAGGGGGAACGTGTTTTCTTTGACATTGATGTCAAAGGGTCAGAAAAGAATACGGGTGCCTTTGTTGCCATCAATGCCAAAGGGGGAGATTGTTGGCATGTTTTACAGACAATGTGTGCTTGTCATTGATGGCAAGTACAACAACAAAGATGGAAAATTTTTTTCAAAGGAGTAAGCTTATCATTGATGGCAAGAATAGTGATGGTAAAGATCAGGATGATCAACAGTGTAGTGATAATGGAAGAGGAGGAGCAACAATGAACGTTGGATCTTATTTAGAATCCTCGATGACCGTTAGATATGTTTGTGGACAAGAAGAACATGCAGAAGAGGAGGACATATCTTAGGCATCAGATCTGAGCGTCAGATCTGAGTGTAAGCTTCGACCATCGTTGGATCAGGAAGAACCTGCACGTTCATTAAAGAGCACGAAGTGGCGAAATCGTGAAGTGACGAAATCGCGAAGTGGGGAAATTGCAAAGTGGCGAAATCGCGAAGTGTGAAATGGAAAAATGATCCTATCCATTGGATCAATGTGTGATATGGGATGTCAGATCCAAGAGGTGAATATGGCAGACCACATCAGAAATTACAGTTGTGGATTGTTGGATCAAGATGATGCGTGGTGAAAAATCAGAGCACCACAAAGACTCCATTTTGGAGTTTCACAGATCAGGAAATCCAAAGGAAAGAGGTTCAAACTCGCGATACGCGAGATCACAAAAAGATATTGACCGTCAGATCACCAAGGATTCTGGATCGTTGATCTAATCTCCATCTCGAATCTTCGCCTATCGTGACTTGGAGTGACAAGACCCTCCATCATAGGTATTGCGAGATGCAAATTCACAATAATATTTGGACTGTCAATTCAGCAAGATAGTGGACCGTCAATCTCAGCTCCATCTCAGAGTTTCGCCTATCGCGACTTGGAGTGACGAGAACCTCCATCTAAGGAACAACGATATGTGAGATCACGGAAATATCTGGACCGTTGATTCATCGAGATCATAGACCATCGATCAGGGTCGATGAAGATCATGAGTTCGTAGCACCTTTTAGCACAGCCTGTGGTCACCGCGTGTGGTCACATGCAGGAAGGACCTAGTGCATATGAGCTCTGCCTCAAAAGTTTAGGGATCGCGTCTGGGAGTGTTGAGACACTGGATCATACAAATGCCGAAATACTGAAAACGTGAATTGTCACTGTAACCGGTGGTCACCACTTGTGGTCACGTAGAGGAGGGAGCTAGAGCAGCCAAGCTCCTTTTCAAATCTCATGACATGGAGAGTCAAGATGTCTCATTGCAAAATCTCTGAATTGCGAAAGTGCGAAACGGGTAAATAACGACAATACCCTTTAGAGTTAATCTAATGGTGAAGGTAAATTTGAGCATAATCGGAGGGCTAATATTGCTCCTCACAGTGTAACTTCTACAAACCATTGATGGTTTCTGCTAGAATATTCGAAGAGACTTCGGTGTGACTGCCTAAGGAGCTGAAGAGTCTCTGTGGGAATCTTCTAATGGGATGAAGATTGGTCATAGGGGAGATTGACAGCTGGAAGAGGGTTGTAGCCTGTAGCTGAAACAGAGAGGGTGAGCTCGACTATAATAGAGAAGACGAAGAGTCTCAACTTCCAGAGAGGCAGAGGAATCTCAACAGAAGACCCAGTGATGTTGGACGCATGGTGGGAACCACTAGAGAAGCTGACGAGTTGCGATGATCAGGAAGAGAAATCGAGAGGTGGAGGATATCGAGACGGTGTGAGGATGCAGAGGATTGCATGCATTGCATGCACAAGGTGCACAAAAGCTATAAGTACAAGGTACATAGAAGAGATGCGGTTGTTGTTGTTGTTGGTGTAGCTATGATGGTTGTTGCTGAGGTGAAGTAATGGATGTGTGAGGAACTAAATAGGTGGTGCAACAAATGAAATGGATAGGAAACAAAAGGTGCATTGAATGGGAATGGAACACAGAGAACAAAAGAAAGAATAACAGAATGGGCAGCGGATGCATGTTGGAAGACAGTGAGAAAGACTGAGTAGCAAAATCTTGCAGAACAATGATGAGACTGGTAAGTTGTTATTGAACACTATATCACTGTAATTGGTTTCAGTATTTCATATTCATAATCTAGGGTGGAAGGGAGGTGCTAGGGAGGACTGGTGTCCTCAGAGGTTCAACTGGGTTCTTGAACACAGGGAGTTCTAGCTTCCTTCTAGTTGGTGCTAGAGAAACCAGGAAGTTGGTGCTTCCTTCTAGTGGGTGCTAGAGAAAACAGAGAGTTGGTGCTCTCAGCAAGTTGCATCTTGCAAAACAGAGGTTGTAGCCTCACAATGAGTTGGAGCTCATATGTATGATAATTTTAAGAATGTAAATAATACTTATCATATAAAGAAAAAGAGGTTTTTACCCTTTATGGGTTTCCTCAGGAAATATCTGTCTCTGTATATCTCATATGTATGAATGATGTTGAATGTTACAATTCGTACTTCCCTGCATTACTGTGATTATCATTGAGAGGTATGTAATGTGATGCACAATGCGCCACCCTGGGCATGTCCACACTCACCAGGACCTTCTTTTTCCTGGGCCCAAAAAGTTAAAAATCTTCCAACTCCTTCAAGAGTTCTCAATACCCACAGAAATATCCTTCCGACGATCTCCCCTTTGCCTTATCGGGAAATCGGGTTTCACGAGTTTGAAATGAAAAGAACTCGCACTTCAGGAATCCTCGATCCCTGATCTCCGATTCCACCTGTCGTCTCCTCAAGATGAGGCTTAGTCCTCCGACACCTGTCCTCCACTCAACACGGTGATCGTATGGCTATCGAGCTTCGGAGTTCGGAATTCCTCCTGCAGCGATTTCTACAACAGTGAAAGTCCCGAAACATCCCCGATACACGTGCGGGTGTCCTCTTCCATGTCACCCCTCCTTGTCGAGTTATTGGATATCGCGAGATCGCGATTCTTGCTGCAGCGTTTTCTTTGCACGCGAAAACCCCAAAATGCTAAACCCTAACTCCTTGGGATCTTGCGCCACGTGTCCCCACTATGATCGACGGCTTCGAATTCGTCAGAAAATCGCTAATCGCAATTCCAATGTGTTCAAAAATCTCATCTTCGCAAACCCCGATTCTCCAATGAACCGATGGCTAAAGTTTTGATGAATCTTGGGCTCCTCCTACGCCTAAGGCTAAACCCCTCGCAACTTCACCAAGATCTAACGGTCGACAGGTTTTCGCGAATCTTCCCTGAGAATCCTGGTCGTCAATTCCTCCTCCTTGAGGAATTCTTCCGCTCTAGAACTCCTTCCTGTTCGAACCTTCTCCTGGGTCCGTCTCCACAGTATCAAAAAGGAACTATCCCTCCTGATCTTGTCAACTCTGACTCCTTCAGATACTTTGCACACACTTCTCGTGCTTAACCTTCAACAACACTCAAAGTGTTGAATCTTCCAGACTTTGTACACTTTTGGCAACAACAGTTTCTGCCTTCTTCTACTCAGATTAGCCACTGAGACTTCAAGTTCATCCTGCACTTCTCCTGCACGACTCTACCAACCCAAACCAACTTCTGGTGAATGAGAATAAGGGTTGAACTATCGAGCCTCATCAACGCACTCTATGCAGATGAATTCAACTGCACTCTATGCAGGAATCTCCTGGCTCAGACAGAGAAACAATTGAAACTTATTCTCTTCTCTCTCAGACCTCAGTTAAAAACATGAAATCATATGCACATCATATTCAAAGCCAATGCATGACCAGAGAGTAAACATTCATGAACACATAAAAAACATACACAGAGAAAACAACACCAGTCATGAAATTGAATTAAAGACTTTCTTCTATTAATTCAAAAACATATGTACATGGGTGTTCTTCACAAATTCTCTGCTTGCTCTTTCTCCTTTCTCCTGAATGCTTGAATTTGAATTATGTTACAATGTACAAGTGAGGGTGTCTATATCCATTTTCCCTCTCGAAACCGAAACTATCTAATCTAGACTTAAACATCTATCTACCTTCATTAAATCTATTAAATGCATTCCTACCTACTAAGGATGAGAGCTTAAAGGCTGAAGGTCCCCTTTACAATACAAGTGCGCTTCTTTATAAATGACTTCATTTAAAGGACGATGCAATACTTCCAAAGTATTTCAAAATGCATGTTGGCGTTGTCCAGTTGTTTCCTCTCAATGTGCTGGCTCGCTTGATGAGTGAGCGATGCTCCTCCATCATACTCCTCGGCTTGAAAATTTTCATGGGATACTATCCATGAGCTTCTGCATGGTCTGTCCATGCTTTTGTATCAATGCTTCAGTCTCCCAGCTAGCATCTTCGACTGGGTGATTCTTCCATTTCACCAGGTACTCAAAATACTGCTTTCGCCTGGTCTTCTTTCCCACTTGCTTGTCTAGTATGCACTCCATTTGCAGTTTCTCTGCAACTGGTAATTTCTTCTGCCACTGGATCACTTGTTCCTCAGTTCCAGCCTTTGCTTCTCCAGCCTTATATGGGTATAAATCCGACACATTAAATATCAGAGATATCCTGATGCCATCCGACAACTCAATCTCGTAAGCATTTTCTCCAAATTTCTTCAGGACTTTGCGTGGCCCGATCTTTTTCATTTTGAGATTTTTATATGTTCCCCTTGGGAACCTTTCCTTCCTCAAGTGTTCTAGAACAAGATCCCCAAATTCGAACCAAAGTTGTCTCCGATGCTGATCTGCTATGCGTTTGTACTCCTGATTTGAATCCATCAGTTGCTGCTTCACCCTGCCGTGAAGTTCCTTCATCGCCTCAGCGAACTCTTTTGCGCTCGCACTGCTAGTCATAGCCTGTTCTGACTCCCTGAGTTCAGAAAATCCCCTTG
>JASDQU010102595.1:163000-174161 GCA_032191745.1 Picea mariana | reverse complement strand
GAAAAGCACCGCTGGTTATGCTTTTCATTTTGGTTCCAATCTCATTTCTTGGGCATCCAAGAAACAACTCATTGTGAGTCTTTCGTCCGCAGAAGCAGAATATGTCGCAGCCACTACCGCAGCATGCCATGCCGTGTGGCTCCGAATATTGTTGAAGGATATGGGTCATGCAGTGAAATATACTACTACCATCTGTTGCGACAACAGCTCAGCCATCGCTTTGTCCAAGAATCATGTGTTTCACAAGAAAAGTAAGCACATTGACACTCGCTATCACTTCATCCGCGAGCTAGTCAAAGAGGGGGAGATCAGCTTATTGTTTTGTGGCTCCAAGGAGCAGTTAGCGGATATGTTTACAAAGCCATTAGGAAAACTTGCATTTGAGTATCAGAGACAGCACTTAGGCATAGGTAGTGCGGATGATGTAATCACGTTCGTAATTAAGAGGGAGTGTTAGAAACAGTAATTACTCACTAGTAGTTAACAGTCAGTTAAACTTTAGCAGCTTTTATGGCTTTTCTGCTGTTACCAAGTTACAACTTTATTCTACTCTTTGGACTCCGCTTTAGTTGAGTTTGCATGCGTTTATGCATGCCTGTAAAACATTGTAAATATACACATTCGCGTGTATTGTACAGGGTTGAATAATCAAGCTCTCTTGCAGTTTTCTGTTTTGTATTTTAGATTCTTTGCTGCGTTGCATACTTTATCATTGTCAACGTTAATTTAAGAAGCTAAAAATAAAACATAAACAGATATAAAAATATCATTGTATCTTTGGAATTAATCAAGAAGGTGAAGGGAGAACATTAGTAAGAGAAAACATAAACATTAGGAAAAGAGAAAAATCAAACATCAAGAAACAAAGCTCACAATAAGACTTCAATTCCATCTTCCAATCAGATTATAAGTTAAAAATAAAACATAGACAGATAAAAAAATATCATTGTATCTTTGGAATTAATCCAAGAAGGCCAAGGGAGAACATTAACAAGAGAAAACATAAACATTAGGAAAAGAGAAAAATCAAACATCAAGAAGAGCAAAGCTCACAATAAGACTTCAATTCCATCTTCCAATATTATAAATAATCCTGCAAAAATTTGTTTTATAGGCAATAACAGAGCCCATTCGAAGCCTTCTTCTAAAATAAAATTGAAATGACAACGTGAGAACAAGAAATCAGTTATATTAGAACAAGAAAGCATGCGAGCCCAAAGCCAAAAGATCCCACTCAGCCTATATATGAAATGAACATTATTGTAAAAGGGTTGTTGTTGTTGGTTGATGTTATAATCAGTTGGTTGGCTATTGTTGATAGGTTGAGTGCTATTTCAACAATCCTAAAATCACCCAAAGAACCTAATCCATCATCATATCCATTTAAATAACTCAATAGGAGAGGATAACCTAGAAAACAATAGGTCCCTAGAACTATGCAACTTGAGCAACTTGATATTGAGCTTACTTATGAAAATTATGCAACTATGCAACTATGCAATTTTATGCAACTTTATGCAACTATGCAACTTATGCAACTTATGCAACAAGACACTGATGATATTCTAACTTGACATTGAGCTTACTAAGGAACACAATGTCATTTCATCTAATATATCATCAATGAATGGAATAGGAAACTTCTCCTTGGTGGTGATTGTTGTGTCTCCTTCGTCACCTTAGTGAGAAAAATGGAGGTGCTTGCAAGCTCAGTTAGGTCTGCTGAGCAGGACAGCTGCAAGGAAAAGAGTTACAAAAAGAAACAAAAACAACAATTAAGAAATAAACTAAAAAATGTGATAACAACTAAATTCATGAGCATAGGGACATAGAAACAAAAAGAACCATAAGACCTATGTCACCAATGTTGAGGCTGATCTATTAGTGAAAGAATACACCAAGAAGAAACGGGACTATCAGTCCCTTCTTCCTCCAAGGGAGGGCTCTTGAACCCCCACTAGCAAGCTCTTCTTACAAAAAAAAGAAAAATGGAAAATGATGAAAAAACTCTTTACAAATCCACTCAATGAGTGAGATGGATTGTCCAATGCAATGGTGCAAATATGCTCTTGACAAGGATGAAGTCCTCAAAAGAATAGAGACAGCATAACATTACTTTGAATTCCTTGAAAAATGAGGTGCATCCATGGCCTTTTTATAGCATTCCTTTGAGCCATTGTTTATCTGCTTTGTAGTGTGAAAAGAGGCTAATTAGGGCATCCAGTCGAATCCAGTCCATATTTGAGGGTTAAATCGGTTTGGGAGCTGAACCATAAGTGGGTGGGAGGCTAGCCACTCTCATAAATGCGTCGTTTAGCAGGTGCATGGATTTTTGCACTAACAGTCATGCATCGTGCGCATGTGCATGATTTCCACGTTCCTATTACGCGCATGTGCGTGCGCACCCAGTTTCTTCATAGCGCCCTTCAATTTTTCACTACTTTGTATAGTTTTTGACCCTTTTATGAATGCTTAGTGTTAATTCAGGTCCATGGATGACTTCATTGCTGTCTGACGATGCTGAGTTCTTGTAACCATGTGCAGATGAAATTTCAGTGATAACAGATGCCCCCTGATGGATGAGGTTAGGAGCATACGTATAGCCGAAATCCATCAATGTTTCTTCTACTGAGAATGTTGTGGTAAGAGAGAGAAATAGTGGGATCGTCTAGAACGATCCATTGGAGGGAAAAAGGAACCAGTATCACCCGACCTTTCATGAGGTGTGTAAAATATAAAACTGTGTACAAACGAGGCGGGCATGTCCCATGCTCGTGTTATGTAACTCCAAAAAAAAGATGACGAGAGTGTTGGTGTAGACAACTGCAGTGCCCTCGGGGGCAGTCATAATAAAGGTAGAAGACAATTCTGCAAATGAACATACTTTGAATGGTAGGCAGTGATCGCAGTAATAAGTATCAGTGATTATGTGGGCATTGATAGCCCAACCAAGTTCAGAGGTCTTCGGCAAATGAAAGAATTAACTGTAATAGTCGTAAAGTAAGACCCACCGTAACATGGAAAAGTGTTGGCGTCGAATGTTATGGGGGTCAACAATAGCAGGGAGCAATGGTGTTTCACCCTGTGCCGTCCGAGATCTCTCATTGAGTGGATAATGAGAATCAAGATACTGTTGCCCTTCTGGAAAACTGTGTTGATGTCGACAAAAAGGGGGACGCGACTCCCAGAAGAAAATGGCTTCGTGAAATCTATTAGGTGAGGTGAGGAACTGGAGGAGGTACATGGATGAAGTCAAGATGTTGGAAGACTCAAGACTTCCCTTGGTTCGGGTTTGTGGGAGATAAAAAGTGGCCGCGACTGTTCAACGAGGTCGAGTGTCAGGGGGACGACAAGACTGGGGATAAGTTGTGCCAGAGGCAGGACAAGGTGAACAAATTCAAAGAGCAGAGGTAAGTGGCCTGTGGGGTACTCTGAAGATATGGACAATGGCGGCAAGGGTAAATGGTAAGTAGTGCCCCAACCAAGGGTGACATGGGTTGCGTTTTGCCAAAACAGGAAAAAAGGTCGCCAGAGGTGACGACAAAAAGGGGTAATATAACTGCTGGAAACAAAAGGCGTTTGTACAGTAAATAAAGAACATTGTTGGGAAAAGTGTACAAATACGGAAATGGGTGCCCCAGTGTGAAATGGTTGGCCCAGATAGGGCACAATGTGCTTGGAGAACTGGTGGAGGGTGGGGGCCCCATGGGTGGGTTTCTGTATGAGGTAAATGAAATGGAGGGAAATTTGCAGATGGGCAAACTGATTGTGGATGAAATGGAAGGCGCATGATATTGCGGAGGTGTAGTAAAAAATAGAACCATGAAGAGATAATCTGGGAGTCCGTTGGGAAATCTAGCATAATGAGAAGGAGTATGTGGTTGATTCACGACATGATGTAAGACTATTGGGACTCCCATCCCTAAAGGGTTTTGGAAATACGGCATGAGTGTCAGAAGTGCCAAAAGGTGCTATGAATGGGACAACTCATGTGGGTAAGAATGCTATCGGGTGACAGTACCGAAGATGCAAATGGAGATATGGGTACTGTAGAGTCGGGAATGGGGATCCTAGAGGCAAATGTTAGAGGGTGTGACTGGAAATGTAAGTGTGATACAGAGGGAAAGACTACATGCCAGTGCTGAGTATATACCTGAAGGGGTTGTGCCGATGTATGATGACCAAGTACCTTCACACATAAAAACCAAATACCTGACATGAACAATATCTGAAGAGAATCGAAGATATGAGCATGTATTTGATAAGTGTAAATATGTGCATGCATACCTGACCAGGGTATGAAAAAAAAAAGGCGTCCTGGGGGCTCAGGGTGAAAAGAGGCCCAGGGACAATTGTGATGTAGATGACGGGATGCTAATCTCGTGGTTGAAGACGGATCGAGAAATGGACACTCGGAGCTCCCAGAATGACGAGTGGAAGTTTGGCAAAAAGGCCTCTATATAGCTAGAGGGCCCACATTGCCACCTCGTTTGTACTTGCTGCTATAGTGATTCAACGAGAAGCATTCAAAGGAGATTGTGAGATTTGGGGAGGATGAGGCATCCGATTGAGGACCCGCGAGTATCAGGTTAGTGGTCTGATCATCCTGCATAGAATTAGGATTTCATTTTTTTGGGCAGGGGATGCATGGAGGGCCATACAGAGGTGTTTAGGGGGTATGGGCCCCACATGCACGGGCGATCTGGTAATAGGTGTGCACACATGTGCGCCTGTCCACCGGATAGACGTGCATGGGGGAGCGGTTAAGGGGATTTAGGGCACGCCTGTTGGTTGAACAGGCACGCACATGTGCGCGCCTGTGGGTTGAACAGGCGCGCATCTGTGCGCACCTGTCAGTTGAAAAGGCACACCTGGGAGTTCACTTGTATAGTGAACAGGTGCGCACTCATGCGTTCCTATGCGGTGTACAAGCATGCATGGGTGAGCACCTGTGGATGAAAAAACCACGCCATGGAGGCAAGGTTGACGGGTAAAAAATGAGTCTTTATGATGCTTTTGATTGTCCATGTGGCTGACTTAGGATGGTTTTGTGTGGTGCAAGTGAAATATGTGCACGATGTCAGTGGGTTGGCGAGAGCGAGATTGGTCCCAGCTGCGAGACGCCGTGGCTATTGAGGAGCCAAGTGTGCTTGCGACTTTGGCAGCCTGTGGGTTGCTAAAGTTCTTTGAGTGCCCCTTGATATGGGTGCAGGAGTATCTCCTACAGTTTTTTATCTGGATGTGGAGTCTGGAGCTGCATTGCTTCCTTGTGTGAGAGAAGATCCCCTTCACTGTGGTGGAGGATGTGTATTTTCTGACGGGGCTCCCATTTTGGGGAACACCCCTACCGACGGAGCCGGTGCTTCCTATGGATACACCGCTCGCGACGGTGGTCCGGAGATATTGTTCGGGGTTGAACTATATGTCCGGTACAGTGGTGAGTATTGGGGCGATGGATTCCCTAGTACATCGCTACATAACAACGATGATTGTGAGAGTATATGGGTCATTGGCGACCTAGCGAATCAGTGGGGGCCAACTTATGGTGATGGAGAGAGTGTTGGTTGTTGAGCGTTTCGCCTGGGGGCTTACGCTGCACTTGAGGATGGTGGGGTATATGGACCACTATCGGTCCACGGATATGGGGGAGTTTGCCTTCGGGTCCATCCTGGTGGCCTGGTTTCTGGAGAGGGTGCCGATGTTGCACCCGAGGATTCTATTAGGTGCACCTAGGGCATGAGAGCCGCGGCTGAGGCGGTGGTCGACTGTGTTGCTTCACCATGGTGGTGGTGAAGGTGGCCGCTTCTTTACGGTAAAGGCGATGCAGGTATATATGTCGCAGGTGATTTTACGGTACCCCTATGTCGGGGTTGATTTTCGGGATGATCTAGACATGGTGCTACCTCCAGGGGAGGCTTTTGACCACCAAGGTATGTGGATGATGTTTGATGTGTATGTTTTTGTATTTTTTGAGATAGCAGTCCATATGTATATAACATAGATGTTGATACTATATGTTGTTTGTTTGCATGTGCAGATGTGGCACCTCGCGGGCACGAGGTGGAGTTGCAGAGAGTGTCGGCTCATCGGGAGCCGGAGACACTACTGCGAGGAGAGAGACGTCGGCGTGAGGATGCCACCGTGTGACCAGATGAGCCGGAGAGGGCAGCAAGGAGGCACTGGTTTGACGACCCTGGTGTTGGGCCATCACACGCTCCTCCGACGGCTGCCGGAGTGGACTTTGAGGACATACGCCGTCACCTGGAGACGATGTTGCAGGATGTACTTGAGGGCATGTGGTCTCGTATCTAGGACGAGAGTTTTCTGGAGCAATGTGTGGGGGTTTCGCCGCCATGGCGGGCCATCGTACGACGAGTAGCAGTGGTTGCTACGATGACGAGCGGACGACTGTCGCCAGAGCAGGAGGGGCCTATAGGGGGTGGACCACCACCACCTGAGTCAGGTGGTGGTGGGCCGCCACCGCCTGAGGGAGGAGCAGGCGGTGGCTCTCTAGAGGCACCATGAGTGGTGCTTGATGTATTTGATGTATATATATTTTTTGTATATAGGCTGGTGAGCCCATTTTGTACCGAGGTTTTGCATTGGCCTGTGGATACTTGTATTTTTTGTATGTAAACATTCGGATGGCACTGTGGACCTATTGATATATACATGAGTATACTTTTTTGAGATCTATGTGGTGTTTACATGTTTTTTGTGAATGTGTTGATGATGTTTGTTCTATATATATGCTGTGACAGGATTTTTGATATGTTTATGTATGTGTAGAGGTATCTTGATGGGATATATGCCAATCTAACACCATGTTAGCTATGTTATTGGTAATTTGATTCAATTGTCTTGGAATATGTGTAAATGTAATGGAATCAAAATGTCGAGATAAAAGCCTAACCTGCAAGTATTTGCGAAAGAGGCAAGGATCACGTATGCGGTACACATTATTGAGCTGGAGAATGACTAGTTGTGAGTCGAGGAAGACGCTAAGGTGACAAATACCATGATGTTGGGCGTCAGCCAGGAGGCCAATGACAGGAGTGTATTAGTCTTGGTTGTTGGTCGATGAACCCAAACATATGCCGCTCGAATGGAGTATTTCATGTGAGGGGGTGTAGAGAGCCCAAGTGGCCGAAGCAATATTTTGTGTCCAATGGATGGCGTCGTCGGCGTAACCGCTGTGGTAGGCTCGTGGAGGAGGCATTTGTCAAGAGCACAAATGATAGTTTAGACGTGAGGGATGGAGAACAAAGATTAAAAACACTAAAAAAAAAAATAACCTAAAGTACAATGACTACGTTTAAGCATAAAATTTCTATAAGTATAACCCCTTGACGGGCTCTTTGAGAGAGAGACCTTTGGGAGAGGCCAGAATATATGTGCCTTTGGTGAGGCAATGTTGAATGATGTATGGGACATGCCAGAGTGACTCGAATTTTCCATGGCCAAAGGTATCATGAGCGATATCGTAGGCAAGGATGAGGTTGCCTTCACGAAATGAATGAAGGTTGACATGTCGATCAAAGGTAGCCTTTGATATTTTTCTAGCTGCCTCATTGTTCTGTAACGAAGATCGACGATCTTCATCCAGAGACTCTAAGTTCAGCAAGCACTGCTCCATTAGAGAAGTGTTGGGTAATAGCTCAATTGCAGTGTGTAAGGTAGGAATTTCGCACTCGATGGGAAGAGTAGCCTCAAATCCATGGATGAGATGAAATGGTGTGAAACCAGTAGTGGTTTTCACCGTCGTACGGTAATCCCATAGCGTGGAAAACAACATATGATGCCAATTGGTCTTATGTTTATTAACCATGCACTGTAACATGGTCTTGAGAACCTTGTTAGCGGCTTCGACCTGTCCATTAGATTGAGGGTAATATGGTGAGGCAAACTTGTGAGAGAATCCTAACCGAGATGAGAGTTCGACGAAGATCTCATTCTCGAAGTGCTTCCCGTGGTCTGAAACAAGTTGGAGTGGTAGGCTAAATCAAGAGATGACCTGATTAAAGAAAAAACGCGCTACAGTGTCAGCGGTGTTGTTGAAGGTGGACATAGCTTCAGCCCATTTGGTGAAGTAATCAACTATGACAACAATGTATTTGTGACTATTGCTGGAGAGCAGATTACAAGTCATGAAGTCGATGCCCCATTTGAAAAAAGGGCCGGTAGTGATGACTAGATGAAGGAGAGCAGGTGGCGCTCGGCTTTTTTTAACATAGAGATGACATTACTCACATCGTTTCATGGCATGAATGCAATCATGAAACAAGGTAGGCCAAAAGTAACCGGCTCAGATAATATTTTGAGTAGTGGATATGCCCGAAATATGGCTCCCACATGCGCCACTGTGGCAGTCGTTTAAGACTCTATCAGCTTCGTCAATGGTCAGGCATCGACGAAGAATGGTGTCGACTCCCTGCTGGTATAGGATGTCTACGATGAGGAGGTAGTGGGGGGCCTGATGGCGAATACGATGACAGTCATCGCATGAAAGGTGGTTACCTAACTTTTGAGTTCGTAGATAGATGAGAAGGTCATCGTACCAAGGATCATCCGAAGTGATGTAAAAGAGATGTTCGTCGGGAAAGTCGGTGTTGACGGGGGCACTGGTGGTGTCAGAGGGAAGGGTGGTGACAAGTTCGGTGAGAAAAAGGGCCTTGTTACTCCTAGGTGTTGAGAACTCAAGATCGTACTCCTAAAGGATAACGATCCATTGAGAAAATTTTCCGTTAACTTGCCGACGACTGAGTAAGTACTACATGGGGTTGGAATCTGCGACGACTTTTGTTGTGTGAAGCAGAATGTAGTGGCACAGTTTCTAGACTGCAAGGACGACTGTGAGAGCAAGTTTCCCTTCATGTTTATACTTCAAGGGTGTCCCTGAGAGTTTTTTACTAACGTAATAAATGACATGCTTGCGATTGTCTTCGCCTAGCTGGACGAGAACGTCTGCTACTGATACAGCTGATGATGATATGTAGAGGATATAGTCACGATTGTAGTCAAGTCCACTAATTAACGGTGTGTTTGAGAGTGCAGTTTTAAGATCGTCAAATCACTGTTGGGCATGGTTGTCCCAGTGGAATGGGATGTCGTGACGTAGTAAGCGGAGGAAGCCATGCATGTGGATGGTGTAATCAGGGACAAAGCGTCGTAGGAAGTTGGCCTTTCCCTATAGGCTCTGGAGTTGCTGTAAATTCTGAGGAGGGGGGATTTCGATGATAGCTTGGACTTTAAGGGGGTCTATGGTAATACTGATTTGGGAAATGATAAAGATGAGGAGGCACCCTGCAGTGACATAGAACACGCACTTGAGAGGATTCAAGTAGATGTTGTACTGACGACACCGTTGAAAGATGATTCGTAAATCATCAAGATGTTGGGTGCATTTCTTGGATCGAGCTATGACGTCGTCCAAGTAGGCGAGGATGATATGAGCYAGATCGTGAAAGATGTATGTCATAGCCCGTTGGAAAGTTGTGCCGACATTTTTTAAGCCAAAGGGCATGACATGATATGAAAAAGTACCCCAAGGGGTAGTGAATGCGGTTTTATACTGATCGGYGGGGTGAATTTGGATCTGATTATAACCAGAGAATCCATCCATAAAGGATAGAGCCTCTTGGCCGGTGCAGTCAATGATAATTTGGTCGATGAAAGGCGTTGGGAAGTTGTCTTTGGGACATGCATGATTGAGATTGTGAAAGTCTGTGCAGACGCGAATAGTGCCCTGTTTTTTGTTGACGGGTACAGGGTTGGAAACCCATGAGGTGTAGGTGATGGGGTAGATGAACCCAGCGATCCGTAATTTGTCAATCTCATCTTTAATGGCCGTTTCTTTGGAAGGGTGTAGCAAACGCTATTTTTTACAGACAGGGGTAATGTCGGGCCAGGTGTCGATGCGATGTTCGACAATAGAAGGATCAAGGCCAGCCATTTCCGTGTATGACCAGGCAAAAATATCTCGATATTCTTGGAAAAGAGMTTTTTAGGTGATGATTTCTTGAGGAGTGCAAGCAGCGCTAATGATGATTTCCTCGACTAAACCATTTTTTATGGAAATGTCGATTTTAATGGTTGGGGAAATATTGGCCATGTTGCCTTCTTCAAAAGAATCAAGGGCTGGGATGGGGTTTTTGAACCAATCGATAGGCCCTGATGGGATAAAGTATTTATTTTTGACTACGTATATGGGATGTTGGTTAGGAGGCATGGATGCTCCTGGTGGAAAAAAGAGTGCGCGGTGGTGTAGCGCATCCCATGGGTAGTCGAGGTGGTTTACCTCTTCAAGTATTTCCTTGTCACAATGAAAGTGATAGGAATACAAGGGGTCATGAAGAGTGATATCAGTTATTGTTGGTGTATGGCTGCCCCCTGGTGGTGAAAAAGTAGGGGGAAGGAGGAAAGGAATTGACAATGGTTTGCTTGACATAAACCAGATATTGAAGTACTGAGGAGTACTCGTGGTTGTTGGGTGTAAAGTTTCTAGTGGGAAATGAGCGGGAGAGTTGGGGGGATTGGGCATTGAATCCTCAGATACGTCCTCTAAGAACCATGGGGGCATTGGAAGGGCCTCAGGCTTGGGGGAAAAGACATGAAGAGTTGTTGGTGATGAGAGAAGGTCAACTATCGACTTGGTGGGTTGTTGGAGTAGCATCAATTGGCACATTCTGTATTCAATGATCATAGGACACTGATATGTAAAATGATCAAATGACTCACATAGAGAGCAAGGGCATCTCATACGTTCATTGACTGAAGTGGTGACATAACGGATGTCAGTGATATTTGTGGAGGAGAATGTAGCAGAATTGGGATTGTTTTGGAGGCTCTGGCATACTGCGGCTAATGTCTGTCAAAAGCGTGGTAGAGCCGAGAAATGGTGGGTATAATGGCCATATTCTGAACATATAGCACAAGCAAATTTGGTGCACAACCCTTTGCTACTTGAAAGAGGGGTGGTAGTGGTAGTACCGGTTATAGTGGCGAGTGTTGAGGGAGTTTGATTGAGTGGGATCAAATTCCATAACTCTGGTAGGGATGGGCAATTGTTGGTTTGGTGTCCATATTTCTCACAGAGTGCACAAGGGGGTTGAACACGGGGAGGAAGTGTAGCTGTGGGTTCCTTCTTCCTTCGTCTGCCCCC